>CM067378.1:29648791-29826745 GCA_034510155.1 Eucriotettix oculatus | reverse complement strand
TCGAAAAAATAATATTAGGTAAATTAATAGAAATTTAAGTTATAGACCTGAATATACTGACGACGATGAAGTTTATTTGAAAATTAGATGTCAACACAATACAGGATAATTTAGAAATTCTTGGACACAGAGGGAAATGCGAAAGCGACATGCGCGCAACAACAAAAATGACATCCATTTTTGAACCAAACACTATAAAAATGGAACGAAACTAGGTTTTAACTACCAGAAATTAAGTGAATACAACAACAAAATATTAATTTTTTCTGAAATATTGCGGCCACTATTTTCTTTTGTTCTGGATTACCTGCTGCATGGATTGTCTTCATTGGTAAAAATTTTTATCGATAAAATTTAATTGATTTTTGTCAACTTTATAAGTATAACAGACGATACTCTTTTTTGTGTATTCTGAAATTTGTGGATTTTTCAAGTGAGAATTTAAAAGAATTTCCCATAACTGATATTTCTATTATTGAAGACTTTTTTTACATTTGTTTCGTGTATTGACCATAATTCTCACTTTGAGCGTGATCTGGACTTTTCACCGTTCAAGCACCAGTATTTTGAACTCTCTTACGGTGCTTTTCTTATTTAATATGTTATACCAGAGGAATTCTTGATTCGGTTAAGGTACCGTTTAATTATTAGGTCCTACATAGGTCGGTACGTTGTGGCCAAGAGATTAATATCGAATTCATTCATTTTCCTTGCTAACATAAATAAATACCTGAGCAACGCCGGTCTCCCATCTAGATTTGATTAAAAACCAGTTTGACAATTCGAAACTGAGAATGAGATATTTGTGTAAAGTAAACTATTTATCAATTTAAATGGAAGTGTCTTCGCGTGAAATATCACTACTGTAATTCATACGGCACCAGTAATTTTTACAATAGCATTAGATACTTTTTTGACGAGAATGACTTAATATAATTAGATATTTGAATAATTTCGTTGCTAAATCTGCGGTACCTAGAAGGGAATGTTGTAGAGGACATTTCACGTGGAGCTTGGCTGGAAGCACAGTCTGGTAGCTAACAAGAGTGTATTGTTAAGTACCATAAGATAAAGACCATTTAGAGGAATGTCTTGGCTATAATTCACCTGAGAGCAGATAACACAGGAGGCAGTGCTACTGTCTCCATCCGAGGCAACTCGTGAATATTCAACTGGCGAAGTAGGATTTTTAGGCGTAGCTTTCACCGCTCAGTGTTTGGGCAAGTACGCCATTAGCAAGCGAGATCAGACAGGGCGTTGTCCCTGCTCATAACGCCGCCTCCGGAGGGGCTAGGTCCGGATTTTCCTATCTCACAAATATGCTATGACAGCAAGGAACATAAATCTTCAGTCTTCGAAAAGTGTCTCTCCTCGCGAGAAGACTGTTTTATACACCGTCAAATATAATTACAATAATAATAAAATTATAAAAGAAAGAAATAGTTAACTTTAATATAATTAATTTAATTATGTTAATAAGATCGAAACTATGGTAATACAATATAAAATTATTTACAAAAGAGTAATATAAGTCAAACTAAAAGTTTCAGTAAAAAATAAATTTACGAAGAAAAGAATGATCAAATTTGGCTATGTCGGTAAAGCAAACAATCTATGCAGCTCCTAAAGGGCTGCTCTCGGGAACGCGGGTGAAAAACGATATTAATGAAATAAAAACAATCGCGAATCAAAAGAGAATGGTTTTCAAGGAAAAACCAGGTAAAAATGCCGTTACTAGAAGTTAAAGCCTGGTGACGTCGTTCTTCGTTCCTATTCGTACGCCGGCTTCTCCTCTGCTGTATAACGTCTTCTTCTGATTAAGATCCTCTAGCGCCTCTCCTTCAGATTAAATCCGCATCAAATATTATCTTTTTATTTTCTGTACTCCCACCAAAAGTCTTCTCGAAACGTGCAAAAAAACTAAATTTTAAACATTTTGCTCGTTCTGCCTCTGTTTCCCCTCTCTGCTCCTCTCTCTGCGCCTTTCTCAGGCAGATTCCCTGCACCAACTGGCCCACAAATCCCAGGCAGACTCTGCTCCATCTGCTCAACAATACACTCCAGGCCGTAATCGGCGAGGTTTCACCCCGACGTGACCTTGACGACCAACCTCGCTCTCGTCCTGCTGTACGCGACTCGAACTAAATTATTTTTTATTTACCAATTCAATGTGGGGGACATGAGCCACCACACCTGTGATTCAACATAAAAAAATTAGTGCAATGCCCTGTGCCTCTACAACCTAACAAATTTCATTACATGGAAAAATTAATTCCATTACACTATCACTTATCTACTTCAACTGGTACTGATTAGAGGACAATTCGGGTACAAGTTGCATGAAAAGGGAAGCAAATACGTTTGTACGAGAAATTACATCAGTAGTAGCTCAGTCAACGTGGTATAATGCTGAAAATGTCAGGCAGTTCACTTTTTTTCCAGCTGATAAAAGATCCCGTCTAGACGTAATTGGCTATTGGGCAACATGTTTTGATAACTGAAAATGGGAAATATATCAGTCTGTTTTCCCTGTAAGATATGCAGTCCAGTAAAACAAAAATAACATGCAACAGTAAAAGTATTTCTCAATAGGTCGACAATTTGCATTTCGGGTGACGTGACTGAACGATGCTTTTTCTGGTAAAAGAACAATTCATACCTTACGTATATTTTTAACATTTACATGAAAATGTGCCGTTTCTGTTTTCGATAATATTATAATACCAAGTCACATTTGAATTTTCCAAGATATAACAATAAAATCAGATCAATTAAAAGTGCCAACTTGAGGTTTTCCAAGAAACTGCATTCAACGACCTAATTTTAATAAGTGAAAGCAAATCAGTGTGTCACTTTATAGTAATGTATAAAAATACATTTAATATGTGGAATACATTTTTCGTTCTGATACAGTTTCCATCATGTTGTGGAAAAATATTAACAGTCTGGGAAAATAGTTTCAAAACTTTTGCATTCACAATTTTGAACCCAGAAAGCGACACGTGTTTAAATAATATTTAATCAAAACTTATGTTCTCATTCGCGATACCCAACATTTATTCCGCTGAAATTATCTTCACAAATGCTGTGTTTGCCAGTGTTTTAATTGTAATTATAAATAAATTTTGTTCTTGCATATTAGTGCTTACGTCGTTCAAAAAGAAATAGACGAAAGAGAAGAATGGAAAAATGTCAACCAGACCACGGACTCGCACTCCGGACCACCCGTTTTCCGAACGGGCACCCTACCAACGGGCTAATCCGAGTCGACGTCCAAGGACTGATTCCCGTATACCTAAGCCAGGCTCACCAACAATTCACTAATCCTGAGTTTCGGTTGAATCATTGATACTTCATTTGAAAGAAATAGACATAATTTTAATTATTGTAATAAATTTTGTAAAAATTAATTTTGATACTTTTCAGCTTTGTGTGTTATGTAGCTATGATATGTTTAAATGTTTTGACTTCAATATTGCGTCTGTGACAACCATGTAAGTTAAGCTGAAGCAACTTTAGTTTTATATACTGGTATTAAATTAATACCAGAAGAAGATCAAGAGTTTCTTTTAATACATATTTACTGGGGATGAAACTTCTCTGAATAATTTCATCCTTTGAGAAAACAACGAAATCTGGGTGCAAAAAACTCCAGAATAACCAATACGCAGAAATTTCATATTGTACAGTGTGATCGGAAAGCCCTTTACACTGCCTTGACCTATGAAGCAAAGAAGAAAGAACGAAATCTGTAAAACGAATACGATTATCGATAAGGCTGTTAGTTATGGCAACGGTGGTGATGTCGGAAACGATACGCAACAATGCCTAGTAATTACTTGGCCGATATGAGTCCTTTCAGTGTGGAATAGCTTTTTGTGGCTTCTGTGTAGATCCACGGACGTCGAAACACCGGACAAACAATGTAAGATATCTACAACGATTTCGTGGTGCGTTTTGAGAAAGCACCGCAGTCATATCCAACATTATTGCAGTGAGAGAGAAAGACTTTTGCCATGGGAAGTGTTCTTATGCGCAGTTCACTGGGCTACCGAGCACTTCAGTCGAAACTTGTTCTGCTGTGGAAGCATCAATTCAACGTTCCACGGCAAAATCATTACACAAAGGTTCTGCAGAGTTGAGCATTCCGACATCGACAATGCGAGACCACATGAAGAAAGATTTAAAAATGAAATGTTTTCGTCCAACCAGTGTTGATAAGCTGTCAGATGCTGACCTCAATGACGTGTCCATGCAAATTACGTGTAAAAGGACTTTCCGCCCACCCTGTATGAGGAAAGTTATGGTCTATCATATTTTTGATAGTGATGGATTGCTTTATCAGCACATGCAACTCTGTCTGGGTCATACAGTGATTATCTGAGTTTTCCTCCTGACAGACCCTTGGCTCTGGTCTGTAAGTTTCCTTCCCCGACTTGCCTTTCCTTGGACTTCATCCATCATCACATATCTTCTTTTTCCCTTCAAGTCGTCTAGCAGTTGCACTCTTCTTCTTCCACAGCCTAAAGCTCTATCTATTTGTCTTCAACGACGTTGTTAGTATGTGTCTAAACCAGATTGACCTTCTCCTAAAAATTTTAACCAGGATAGATATTTTGCCATTTACCCTTCTGAGAACCTCGTAATTTTATTCCTGCAAATCCCCCAACGTCCTATTAGCAGTAAAAGGCTGCACCACATTCAATAAGGCCATAAAAATGAGCATGAGATGTGCTCGCAACGCTCCCTACAGTCCATTCTCAGTACTATTTTACTTTTCCTTATACCATCCCTGTGTAAACCGTTTTTGATTATTTCGAACAGTGATGCGTAGTTCGTGTACGAAACTAATTTCAAAGAACTCTTTCGGAAAAAAGTACTGTGGATATCGTTTACTGGTTATGTTGAACTATCAACCGTGAATTAGCGCCAGTTCACGAACACGGAAGTTAGTTTGGGTCCAAAAATTTCGATGTGACCAGATCATTTTATTGTAGCTAGTGTAGAGTTTCTCGTTATTTGTGTTAGTTAACTGTTGTCCCTTTTTTCTTCATTGAATGAATATTTCTTCCTTCTATCGTCCCATATTTGTTTCGTACACCACAAAATTGTAGTAAAATTATCTACAAACAACAGATGTTTCAGATAAAGGTAAATCATATCCTTACATCATTTTAACGAGGGGCCGAAGTTTATTGACATGAGCGTGTCTAATTGAGAACATCTGCTCAAATAAAATATTTCCCGGATTCAATCCTAGTTAGTTTCAACGTATAATGGTTCCCTAATTCCTGTTTCTTTCAATAGCAGTTGGGTAAAAAATGAAAAAATTTTTTTTTACTAATTACAAAAAGAAGTAGTCAAAATACAGCTTCCTAAACTTTTCCATTGAGTTCGTCACTTTCTTTGTGCTGCGTGTCGTTCCTACGGCTCTCACATTTGCCCTCGTCATCAGAAACGTTGTCTGATATTTATTTAGTAACTAATTTACTATCTATAAACTAGCTCCTTGTTTTTGAAAACACAGGTGTTTATATTGTAAGAAATAGTTTTCTTTGCGGGCTGGGACCTGAGTGACAACTGTGCATGTGTCAACCAAGGAAATTTGTGTTCGTGAGATAGGCCTACTCATGAAAGACAAATCAGCTTAGTTAAAGTATTTCAAAGAACTAGTTCAGTATAATGAAAGAACTATAATAGAACAATTCCCTGGAAAAGAACTATGTTTAAAATTACTTCCGATAATGTAGTTTCGAAGAACTTGCGTATATGGGCTCCCAGAATGGCTTCAACTTTGGATGAAACCGCGAAACAAGTGTAGTGCATGTAATTTAAAATGTATTGTAAAGGTATAATGTTACGGAATACAACGTTTCAGTTGGGAAGTATACTGTTTTATAAATAATGTTTGGTACTCACTTTGAATAGACGTGCGCCTGGTAGCTTATCGTGGTCTGTTGGTGTGGGATGCGTCCTTCACATTGGAGCTATCTGCTACAGGAAGCTTCGCTTCAGGAGATACTGCAACAGAAGCGGAAAGGATTGTTACCCAACAAAACTTTAAACGACCCTTATGAAACATTGTATCATAAAATATACTAGTATTTACTAATTCGTAATTCACCAAACGTAAGATCAGTAACAATCGACAGTGAATATAACCAAATAACACGTATAAATCAAATTTATAAAAACACACTTTAGATTCTAATAAAATATTTTCGCCTGCCAAATTTAACAAATTACGCAAACAATTTATTGCTAAAACATACTTAAAGTAAAATGACTCTGCTCTTGAGAATTTTGTCTTCCTACTGTCATCCAGAGTGTGGATCGAAATCGATAAAAATAATAATAATTTTTTTTAAATTTTAAATATTATCTTTTAATATTTTGTAAATTTTTTGCTGAAAATTTCTGATTTTAATTCGCAAATTTTTATGTTTGGTAACATTCATTCATATATTGAAGAAATTGAGAATTTATCGTGTTGTAGTGGTAATCAGTCCTAAGACTAGTCTGATGAAACCCTCCATGCTAACCTATCCTGCGCAAGCCTTTTCATTTATACATAGCTACCACAAACCACATTCTCCCTAATCTTCTTCGCGATTCCATACTTTGCCTCCCTCTTCTGTTATTACCCCACACACTTCCCTCTAACGCTAATATTACAAGACCCACAAAATGTTAGAGAAAGAGAAAAATTGTTTCAACTGAAGCTAAGCCACAGGCCATGAAACGAATTTACAATATCAGAATGCAAAAATCCCGGGAATTGTACCTGTGACCTCCGAGCTGTCACTATAACCACCGACTCAGTACAATCTTCGCCAGTTAGTTAAATTTAAGTGTTATTTCACGCATAACAGATATATAAACATCTCTCTTAACAGGCTACATGGGAGTTATAATCTCTTCTGCTGCAAGTTGTAGCTCGTTAGATGTACTCGTGAGAACCCTGTAGGAAGGGGAAACATTATTTCAAAAACTTCCCATGAATCGCGAGACATCTGTTGAACAGTTTCTGAAACTGTCTTCAGAGTAAGGCATAAAAATTGTAAATCTTTGAAAGATCCATAGTAACCATCTATGGTTTGAGCACTACTATTCACCAAAATATCATGACAATCGGATAAAAAATTTATTGAAACTAATAAGGGACAAACATACATTGTCTTTTCTTTATATAGATTATAATTGTTGATGTGTGAGTACCACTAACTTTTACATAGCCCTAACAAGAGATTAAACGAGTTTTGATAGTTTGTGGTGTAACTACACTAAGGAACACTGAGCATATGTAATTGAATTGTTGCTGTCTGGGGTGTGGCTCGGCTGTTGAGCACTTGCTTAAATTGAAACTCGCGTGTGACTCTAGGATGCTAATAGAATTCCCCCTAGGGCCCCTTCGTCTACTATTATTCTACATGTAAAATACAAATCCTCCTCTGTTTTCTTCGATTTAGCGGGACTACTAACTTAACTGGAATGAACCATTGCGGTGAAGTGGAAAACTATAAAAATTTAAAACAGCTGTTATTATAGTATATTGGGAATATAGAAAATTTAGTATAAATATGAATGAAACGCTGAATGCTCACTTCAAAATTAATTTCTTAAAATCATGCCGAGTATCAAAAACTTACCAGTTCGAAGATCGAAGAATAGCAAGACAACTACTTTACATTAGTAAACCTTAGTTTTATAATGAGCGGAACAGTAAAATCCTATCGGCTGAAAGCGTAAATAATAGTATATAATAGTAATAACGGTAGATCCTATATAAATAATTATATTTTCTTTCAGAGAAATATAAGTACAATAAATGAGAATTTAAAACAATATGATATTAAAAAAATACGATTGGCTGTGTTAGCCATTTTTTTATTGATATATTTCTGGAGCCTAATTGGACAAACTGAAACTACCTAGTGAGTAGTTATTTTAGGATTGCATGGAAAAATAATTAGAAGTAGCCTCATTGGAGGTCTTGACCACAACAAATAATCTTATTAATGCCCGACTCTTTAGAACTAGTAGATACATTCATTCTGTAATTTTTATTATTTTCACACTTATGCTTACATTTTCGAAATTTTTATTAAACTGTAGTTTATACCAACTATTGCATATTGGACCAGCTACCTCCTAAAACTAGTGCAGACACGGGGAAGGAAATGCTGCGACCCCACAACAAACTCGTCATTCGGAAGGGCGTGAGAATAGTACCCATAAGTCCGACTTACTTGATGCAGGGTTTTAGAGCTTTCCCCGCATCTCTTTTAGGTGAAATACAGGGTAGGGTCGTAGCCAACCTTTGGCTACCTTGGTCTACCTTCCACATCTGACCTTTTAAAATCATTCCATTCTTATGGTATTAAAGGGGAGTTGCCTGTTTCAGGATCACCCTCATGTAGCCTGTTACACAGAAATAAATATTTCCTAATCTTTTGTTCCAACTATTGGGAAGTAACATTTTTACGTGAGTAACGTTTCTAAGACACCTCAAATTGAATTTAAGGACATTTTAATCATATGTTCATATTATATGTATATCCTAAGGAAATTAATGCCATCGAGATTCACCCATTCGCAGTTAATTTTTAACAATAAATAAAATTGTCTGTTGTAATTTCAAGATAAGTGCCAAAATATAAGTGAAAACTGCTGTTTGTACGATGCATAATCATAAAGGACTGTATTTAAAGCTAATGTTTGAGTGTCTACCTGAAAGTTTGTTTCATTTCGATATCTTTCAGGGTATGAAAATGGGAGTATAAAGATTTGTAATAAGTCTATTATTGCTATCTAGGACGTATCATTGTATCATGACCAACATGCCGCGCCAAAGCCAGCTGGAGTAGAAAATTCTGAGGAACTGACAGTTTAGTTTCAAATAACCTGTTTTTCCTCTGCTGTTGCATGAATTTTTAACAGTCGGAGGTTCGATATCTTGCCTATGTCATTCCGAACTGTCGATTTAATTTACTAATAAAAAGGTTAAATTCTGTTTCAATTGAATTATGTCTGTTGGTTGATTGTAGCGTTGCTTTTGGAACTTGTAAATTCTTAGGTATTCAAAACGAGTATTTTAGTCATGTGTAAGAGAAAAAGGAAGTCTCTCTCATCAATCACTCCGAGTGTAAATAATAAAATGAGTCAACGGATAAGTCTTTCGGAGCATAAGAAGGGCGCTGCGGGAGATTTCTCGCAGACGCTTCAGCCCAGAGTGACTGCGGGGCTTACCTGATCATGTCAGGGATGCCTCCTGGGTACTTTTTATCAAAGTTCTCATATGCCGAGACACCTTCACCTATTTTAGGAGGTATATGTACCGGGGTCAAAGACCTTGGGCATATGGCAAGAGCTGTCCGCTGATCCCATTGGATCAGTCGGCTAACTGCCTCCTGAAACTGGTGGAGACACGGAGAAGGGAATGCTGCGTCCCCACAGCAGACTCGTCTCCCGTCATTCGGAAGGGCGTGAGAATAGTACCCAATAGCCCGACCTACCTGATGCAGGTTTTCTAGGGTTTTCCCTGCATCTCTTTAGGTGAAACACCGGGTAGGATCCTTAAACCATAGCCCGGGGGCCCTAGTTAACCCTTGGCTACCTTGCTCTACCTTCCGCATCCCCCTTTTCAATTCCCTTCCTATGCTATTAAAGGGGAGTTGCCTGTTTCAAGGTCACCTTCGTGTAGCCTGTTAACCCAAAAAAAAATTGATATACGAAGCCCAGCTGGTCCAGATGAGCTGCTTGGGGGATAAGTAAATCCAGAGGAGTTCTGGGTAGTCCGTCAGAGCCAATTTTCTCCTTATGGGTTTTACGTCCCCCACTCTCACTGGCCCTAGCCCAAAGTTTTAAATTAGGTTTTCCACAAGCTTAGACGACGTTGAGCAGATTGAGGCGTATATGTATGAGAATCACAGAACTACGGAATACGGTAACAGTTGTGTGGTGATCCCATTGGACTAGTCGGCCAGCTGGCCTTCAAATTTTTCGAGGTATGTAGGCGAGTTTGTTGTGTTCTCATAACAATCCAGTCTTCTGCCATCAGAAGGGCGAGGGAGTAGCACCAAATGCCCGACCCACCTGATGCAGGTTCTCTACGGTTTTCCCTGCATCACCTTTAGGTGAAACTCTGGGTAGATCCTTACACTACAGCCCGGGGTCCTAATCAACCCTTGGCTACCCTGTTCCACATCCTCCCTTTCTCAATTCCATTCCTTTCTTATTTTAGGATCCTGTTTCAGGATCACCCTCATGTAGCCTGATACCCACCAACCAATGAATCTGATCAAGAAAGAGATCATAGGTGCTATTTGTCCAAGTGCATATGCAATATATATGCTTGATGCCGTTTCAGCTATTCAATTCTTTTAGACTGGTGAAAAAATTATAAAATACTATGTACCTAATAGAATACAAGGTAATTAAATTTGTACTTTGATAATTTTACGAGATGCTGAGGCGTATGCAATCCAAAAATTATTTTAACTGCAGAACGATAGAACTGACTTGCAAGAGGTTATAATTTTATTTCAAAGAAGTACAAGATAATTATTATATGTACGTTTTCTTTACGACACACACACAACTTGGCTGAGGGTGTGGCTCAGTTCCCTTCAGTTTTATTGGCAGTTTTATAAGAGCGATGGGACAGCCTTTAAAACGGGGGATGCTTTTAATGTTTCAGCTGCAGCGGATGCTGCGTTCCACTGGTTCTGAATTCTTCATGAATTCTGCTAGCCTGTGCAACTCCACCGCAGTTCAGTGCGCGCTTATAGGGCTTCAGATTTACGCCGAATATTTCGGACGGATACCGCAATAAAAGTGATCGTAACTCAGCTGCTTACAATAACAGTATCTTCGTGGGGTTTATGGGTATTAACGGTGTATCAGGCAATATCAAATATTAAACTGAAACGACTTTGCGGGTGTGGAAATAGTCTATCCAGCTTTATCTAACCTTTTATTTTCATGTATTCAGTACAGCGAGAACTGTAATTTTTCCATTATAAAGAAGATCAAACATAAAAATTGTAAAGTATTAAGTAGATTTATAATTGGAAAAACAATTTTAGCGTCACTGCCTAAGGTTGATTTAATTAAAAATATCTCTCACTTTTTAAAATCAAAATTTTTGATAAAATAAAAAGATGACCAAAAAAGTCAGCATTTAATATAAAACTATTTATACACAAAAGCGACGTTTCATCTCCATTTAGAGACTTCCTCAGGCTTAAGTTTTAGCAATAAATCATATTTCTCTTTACTCAGTCCAAAATATTATTGAATTTACATGTGAAGAATTTGGTGTCGCGGTATGATGTGAAAGTCAAGTAGAAATATGATGTATTGCTAAATTTTAAGCCGGAGGAAGTCTCAAAATGGAGATGAAACGTCACTTTTGTGAAGAAAATAGTTATATATTTAATGCTGACGTTTTTGGCCGTCTTTTTATATATTGTGAATGTTTAAGTCAGAAAACTATGTTGCAAAATTTTCTAAATATTTCCAATAGCCATAGCACATCATGATTCCCATATAAGCCATAATAATGGCGGTATTTATGTACATGAAAATATTTATTTCTGATGTCAGTTTTTTAGTTTAATGAAATAGCCTATAATATTGTTTTTTGTGCTTCAGTGATCTAAGAAGCTCGATGGTACAACTGCTGGGAAAACGAATAAAGTAAACTAGTTATTATACTTTCTGTATTATACTGGTTGTAAAATACATTACTGTTGGTGTTTTATTGTTAGATTGAAATTTTGTTCATCTATAGAGATATTTTCCATTAATAACAGGATATAAACAGCCCAAAGAATTTTATATAAAGACGTTGTTTACGGATTATTATGTTTAAAGAGAAAGGCTGCCTTCGATTTTAAATCATTCTGAAAACTTGACTTAGTCTGACAAGACTCCGTAAATTATGCATTCAATTCTCATTTTCCCAAAGTGAAACGCTTCCATATTTGAAGTTGATTGAAGGCTTGTAAAATGCCTGTCTTCTGAGAGACTGACTGATGCCAGCTCTGAATTCTATTCATGCTTCGTCACGTTTTGGCACTCCAATAGAGAAGCAGAATTTCTTAGTAAATAGTTCACGAGAAACTTTATATCTGGGTAATTGCTATTACTTCCATCAACAATCAAACTAATTTATTAATCCTTAAGAAACGTCTACTTTAAAACAGGACTTATAAGGACCTATAAATATAAATATCTGCGTTATAACGTTAACATAGGTTCAATTGCAACAAAACCATAAGAGTTTGTCTCTACGAAAATACGGAAAAATCTCAGGAAAACAAACCAATTTAACCACGGTAACATTTTCACAATCTATGCATGGCAAAATGTATAATATTCCTTTTTCGATTCTCAGTATACGAAAATCAGTTTTATACTTCTTCAGCACCTTCCATATTATCTTATGAAATATTTTCAAACTCATGCTTGGCTTTCTTAGACGCGCTATATTGCGGTGTGTTTGCAGACGTTTCATTTCATAAATATGAGCATTCAAATTGCTTGCCCAAACCAGCCAAGTAAATAAATAAATTTATTTATTATCACAATGGCATCTGAGCCCATAAGCAGACATTAAATATTTCGGTGTACCGTCATAATTTTTCCTCGTTCTTTAAAACAAAATAGAAAATATTAGTATATACCGTTTTCAATTCTTTTATTTTCCATGATTGGTTTATTGTTCAGTAAACTGTCTTAATAATTTTACGTTTCTGTACGTAATATCTCGTCAAATAAATTTATTTTATAATGGCAGCTCTTTACTTGAACGGCAATTTTGAAGTCCATGAATTTACATAAGTAGATGGGCTAAACATGACGTAACAAACGGTACCGGACGTGAAAGTCAAACTCGGAACAATTTTTTAAGCGTTGTACTGAAAACTTAGTTTGTTAAACCGTCGACATGGGCCGCCTCCAAATGTAAATCTGAAAATTCTGCAAATGTGACTCGTGCAAAAAATTGAAACTAATAGTAGAGAATTCATTTTTCTCTTCACATTTAAACAATTGTTTACGGGATTACTTTGAATAAGACATTGCCATGTCGTTGAATAGAACTTATTGTGACGGCTGACCCGGCGCTACTCCAGTGGGCACCTCGGTTAACAGACCTGATGCTTTGTGTTTTTTCCCGTTCGATTACATGAAAGCGACACTGCATACTTAAATAACAAATATGAAATTTTTTGTCGTAAGTACCAGAAAAAGAAGAAGAAGAAGTTATTATACATTCGACAGAAAGGTGCCAGCCAAAGTTGTTTACAAATTCTTCCGAAAATAAAAACTGAAAATATGGGGAAATAGAATATTACAATATTCCAAGAAAGTTACAGTCGTAAATTTATCACATTCAGGCGAAATGAACAATATTAATGAGTTTGTTTGCCATCTTTGCGCAGTGTATAAAGATCGCTGGAGGTCGAGGGCCGTTCTACTATATTTTTTGTTTGGGAGGAGTTTATTATTCTGTGTGTAAATAAATAATTAAAAGGAATAAGTATTGAGTTATTGCACGTATCACCTACCACGGTAAGCTAAGACAAAACTTTTTTTATTTTGCGATGTCGCGCTATTTCAAGAATTGAGATCGTTGTTATTATTCAATTTTTTTTTGGAGGGGGGCAGGTAACACCTCTTTAATAGAATAGGAAGGGAATTGAAAAGGAGGGATGTGGAAGATTGAGAAAGGTAGTTAAGGGTTGAGTAGGGCCCCCGGGCTATAGTTTTATGATCCTGCCCGGTGTTTCACCTAAAGGGACGCAGGGAAAATCCTAAGAAACATGCATATTCACGTTTGTGGTGTCTAACTTTGATAATTTAGCTGCGAAACTTTATTATGTTGGTATTTTTCAAGGCAAACGGATTGTCAAACTAAATTTATGTCATATAATTTTTTTTGTACTTTCGGAAAGTTATATTTGATTTCTATGAGCATATTCATCCGGAGTCCTTCGGAAAATATTTATAGTAAATTAAATGTTTTGCTATAGGTACTAAGAACCATATTTGAGGACAACGACTGTTTGTGTACTGAACTGGAGCTTTCAAGCCGCAAGCTATTGCCAAGTATCATGTTTATATACGGAGACATGGAGATGTAGGAGCATTGACGCATCAGCAGTCAATGGCTTGAAGCGGTGGGTGGAAGAAGTATGAATCAGAGCAGGCCTGCAGATAGGGCGAGGGTTGCAGTTAATTACTCACAAGTCAAACCACCAGGGCATATCACGTTCGTTGAACCCTCCCATAGAGCGTCAACCACTCAGGAAGAAAATAATTCCCTCCCATGAGGACAATGAGTGTCAAGAAGACTCTTCAACCACGTGCCAATTGTGTAATATTAGTTGCAAAAAAATAGTCTTCCCTTCCACCTCGTTTGGGAAAATACGCGGAAGAAATACAAAAAGGATTACAATTTATTGCTCACGAACTTGGTCCTTAAATTGGTCGAACACTTGACCACTGACTCAGAACAGCAACTGTAGGGGACTGAGATAATCTTACCCCAAAACCCTCACCCTCAGAACGAACACAAGGATGCGTCAGACTCTAGAAGAGAGCTTAATGTTTCAAACATACAAATACACACACACACACCATATATATCCTTTTTGCCCACGTTAAATAAGAACTTTTAAGGTATACAACCCAGAAATTAAAAGTAAATTCATTTTTATGTTTACTTTTACAAATTTTAATACGAAAAAGGCTTTAACCTTTATTAAAGGTGTAGATAAATTAATGTATTTAACAAGGTTCTAGGTAAAAAAATTGGGTTACAATTTTCTTGACCCAGAAAACGATACACAATCATCCTCATTTAAAACCCCGAAGGAGACAAATTATGATCATTTTTCAAAGGCACTTTTCGTATTTATGAAACCAGATTCATCTTCCAAATTTGCACTATTCTCACTCTCTTCTTATAATGTAGGCCTACTTTTAATTTTCTTAGAGTTTGGAAAATAGATCACTGGTGATGATAAATTGAACTATAAGAAGTGAAACAACAAAACTAAGAAAAAATTTCTGTTTTGAAAGTTGAGTTTAGAATTTCTCTCTGTATTAGTGAAGTACGTTTTGCTAAAGTATTCCGAATGAAAACTGTAAAACTGCTTCATGTTCTGGTAAATCGTAGTTTTGTAAATAAAATACACTCAAGTCAATTACAATATCCGAATTGTTCACAGTATTTTAGGAATATTCATATAGGTCATTAAATGTAAATCCAACGAGATAGTATAGTAAAAATATAATTCAGTACAGAATACCTTGATCGAATCTGTGGAACAATTTTATTAAGATTCTTCGTAGAACAAGGACTACAAAAGTATATATATATATATATATATATATATATATATGAGACGTCCTACAGGACATAAGAATTTTTGTAATCACATAGATTACTCTATTTTGTTCTTCCACACACATCAGTCTGAAATCTACTGACTGTTCCAATAGGATCAGCGGACAAGGTCTGTAACCCCAGAACATACACCTCCCTAAAGAGGCATAGGTGACTCGGCTTGTAAGAACCTTGACGCCAAAGCGAGAACTAGGCACCCCTAAGGTAAGCTCCATTATCACCCCTCGGGGAAGGTTGGGGGAGAGACACTTGTGACAAAAACCGGAGACCTTAGCAATTTTTATATTTAAAACCGAAAAAGAAAACCTGAAAATGTAAGCTTAGAGTAATAATACAAGAACTGTGATCACTAGATGCTTTTAATTATTTGGATTTTATGCAATGCACGTTTTTCAGTAGTTAATTAAGCAAAACCATGCAAGTAGTTTGATTAATTCATTCTCGTTCTATATCAGCGAAAATAAACTGGAGTTATCAAAGAAGTTGGTTCATTTTTTATAAGTCTGGTTCCTTAAGACGATGCCTAAATAATTTCACATGTATTTATGTGAGTTGCTCACCAGAGGAAATCATTAGGATACGTAATTACCGCTTTCAGCTAGTTATTACGTTCGCCCTGTTATTATGTACGACAAACGTTTCTGGAGTGTACTTGGCTACCTCCAGTAACACAGGTGAGACAAACTATAACAGTTTCGTAGTTTTTTAACTACTTTGCCATATCTACCAAACAAAGAACAATTTATAATTTTTATATACATCAAATAATAACTTCTGCTAACTAATTTTCCGCTGTAAGATACAAATTTATTTATTTACAAAGGATATTTATTTGTTAATATCCTATGTTTAAAACTTTACCGAAAAACTAAGTAAGTGTCGAATTCTAAGCCTACATAATCATATTTTTGCTTTAGGAAAAGGAGTTCTATTAATATTGTTATTATTTGAACGATTATTAGTTCATACTAACTCAATTAAGGCCTATTTTCAACATAACTAGTGGGAAAATTTACGACTAAATTACAAATTTTTTTAAATTAAACGGTACGTCTTCATATTTGGGATTTCCTAGGGTAGTTTATTCAAATATTACTACAAAGTCGGGTTCGATTTAAGCATCAAAATTTCAAATTTTTATTATTATTGTTATTAAGATACTGCATTTTATAATTTTTTGTAGTACAGTTTGAAGAAATTACATGAGGAACAAGTAAATATGGTGACGAACGTTGCGTCGGTTTAAATAAATAAAACTTTATAATAGGTTTCTTCTGCTATTAATTTATTACTTAATTTAATTCTGGAATTTCATTGAGTTTATAATAATAATAACAACCCATGATAAATATGACACATAAATTCGTGTGTTCCGCGTTCACAACAAATTTAAGCCAGGTAACGCAAGGTTCCCTTAGACGAGTTCTCCGAACCAATGAAGATAACTTGGCCGAAAGAGCGCATTCAGAACAAGGAATGCGGGTGTTTGAAGACAATACCCGCCTCTCCGCAAGACTGCATTGCCACACTGCTCGCTCGTAAAAGGAGAAGATGAGGAGGCAGCTTATCTAAAGCCTTCCGCTAAAGACTGAGCCGCTGAAGTCTTTGTAATGGAGAAAGTCTGCGGCTAGATGAGCTTCTCAAATGGGTCACGTTACTGCGTAATTAGATATTTTAATTCTTGCATACGCAACCCATTCACTGAAATTTATGAGAACTCATATTTGAGGTATCTTCTTCTTCTAAATAAATTCTATTCTGTCCGATCGTAGATTATATACTTTTTTAAGCAGTAACGAGATGAACCTTATAAAACATTTCAATCTAATATTTTTTAAACAACTCTACAATTATTAATCAATTGGTACTTCACTTGCAATACGATAAAATAAAATTAATGAATTTATGGAGGACAGAAAACTACATGAAAATATCTTTTTAGTGGATCTAGGAACACAGTTTTCTTAGATTTGATTAATCAAATAAGGGACGTAAAAACATGTTTATACCAAACCTGATCTTAATTTTTTTTTACTGTCAGTATTATAGGCAATAATTGTCATTTTATCTATTTAAAAACAAGTCTCCAGTTTCATTCATGGACCGCTATTAAACAATTATTTGAGTGATCTGTCTATACCTGTCTCATACCCAATAACGACAATATAATTGACACTCCATTCTTGGATGCAACAAGGAATACAGCGTTGGTACACAAAGCATATTTGAATGTTACTGGACACGAAAGGAATTGCAAGGTTTGTAACGAGAAACTTACTTTTCGGACTGCTTCTCATAATTCAAATATATATCTCTCTCTTATTTTAAAGATATGCACCATAAATTGTGGAAATTAATTAAACTTGTAAAATAATTTTCTCAATGACAAAAGAATGATTTGTGTGTTGCTAACGGGTAAATTTATGAAATAAGAACAATTAAACTCTAAATGACGACATAGTTTTCTGACTTTAACATTTACAATAAATAAAAATACGGCAAAAAAGTCAACATATAAATTTATCACTGTTTATTCAAAAGCGTTGTTTCGTCCCCATTATGAGACTTCCTCAGGCGTACTACAAATATAATAATGTATTGCTGAATTTGTAAGTTTTGAACCATGTTTTTTGTATATAAATTAAATAATTGTAACATAAAACACATTTAATTTAATGTATTTTATATTATGGAGACGAAACGTCACTTTTGAATAAATAGTGATAAATTTATATGCTGACCTTTTGACCGTCAATTATTTATTGTAAACTCTTAATGAATACAGTATTAATCTAACTGCATTTTTAAGCAGCTTCAATACGGTAGGTTCACTTTTCACCGCGGAAATATTTTCAACTGTGTTATAACATTAGGGGAAAAATTCAACAGAAATATTCGGGCTACTACTTTTTATGTAAAAAAAGCAAAAGAAACTCGTTTGTTGTACCTAAATTGTCAGAAGAGGTTCTATTAACTATCTTAATGAAAAAGGATATCATAAATTATTTGAATTATTAAATTAAATTCCGAAAAAAGTCATAATATATGTTAGGGACATCATTAATTAATTTGTTTGATATAAATGAGTGTTCCGATTAGAGAGATTTATTTTTAAAACACATTAATGACACACTTATTATGTACTATATAACTCCTAGTGAGTCACACCAGGCTATGGGAACCAAGTCTTATTTTGGATTATATAAGGAAGTATAATTATCTTTAACCTCTTCGATTTCTACACATAAATTTTCTCAGAGAAATCATCATCGTTATCGTCGTATTGTGAATTAATTATGACGAGTTTAATAAAGGTCCCCCGAGCTACAAATTTATTTTGAATAAAAATTTATTACTGATATGCACACATGAATAAAACTCTTGAGCCTATGAATTGTCATTGCCAGTGGCAACATTTTTATTTCATGGTAAAATGCGCACCTGGAAGTATGAGTGGAAATTTATTCGTATCCCGAAAGGCTACCAGAATATGCTAGGAAGATGTGTGGTAATTGGCCGAGAGCCGGGTGTAGTGAAGGTGATTGGGCCCAGTTGTGGTTTTATGGGAGATATATTTAAGGTGTAAATACAGGCGTTTTAAGAATTTATGGGCAGGAATGCACGAGCCCTTTATGGACGGAACGGTGGAGCTACAAGTAGCAACATCCTACAGGTAGGAATAGTCACGCGATCTAGCGTGTTTTTCTCCAACCCTCAGATACTAGAAGATCACTGGAAAAAATTCTCCGCGGAAACAGTGGCGAGAGCTGTAGTAATTGTTTATACTCTATTTTGAAATTCTTTCTTCAAGAACCAGTACGATTATTAATCTCCTAGTTATTGAAAGAAATAATCTAAAAAGTTCAAAAGTCGGGCACATTGTTGAATTTCCTTTCATCATCCGTCATGACATAATTCTTAGCGATAATGACTATCAAATTGGACTTCCTACTAAACACAAAGTTTGATTGCTCATCATTTATTTGATTAATTATCTTACCCTTTTAATTAACACATGTTTTTAATGTTCGCGAAAGATCACATTTTTATGTTGTGAACCGGAACCAATAGAATTTTTCAAGCTGTATATAATGTTATTTAAAAAATAACTTCTGAAATCGATTGATTAAAAAAACGAAACAAATTTTTCTAGTAAATTTTATGAGAGTTATAAAGGACAAACCTTAAAGAGTATGAAATTTAAGGAAAACTTCAGTTCATTTGAAATAATGTCATAGCAAAACTATGTTATATATTACTCTATTTAACGTAAGATTCGCAAGGAGATACTCGGGAAATACAGTAAATTATACTGTTTCATTTAAAAGAAATGATATTGACTAGTTATTTTTAATCAAACTGATTTGCAAAGGTTGATCGTATGCTTTTTCGAACAACAATTATAAATTATTACGGAAATCGTATTATTTATCAAGAATGGTAAATATAATCTATGGGTTTTGCAAACAGAATATCGATTGCTGTGACATAAAATGTAATCTTATAAAAAATAGGTTTAACTATATCTTTAATTTTATACGGCAGCATTTTCTTTGCAAATGTTACCTCAATATTTAATTTCGTCATAAGAAAATCTATACTCACAATCTAATTTTTCAAGATGATGTGAAGTAATGAACTAGTGTGATTGTTCAGATTTTTCAAATACAAAGAATATTTTTCAATTACGAACAGATTTTTCAATTCCAAAGAGGAAGACGTTTAAGTTCAACCCGGAGGGCTTTAATCTCTTCCAAATGTTTCTTGCAATCTAATAATATTTTATCTTTGCTACGCACTTTTAACAAATCTCATAGTTAAATATAGATAAACTTTTTCCTCATTTGAAAGAAGATTTAAAATACACAAACTTTTAAATTAATTTTTAGAAAACATACTGGCATATTAATTATTTTTGTCATTTCGGCTGTTTAAAAAATACAAAGCCACAGTGCCACAAAGATTAATGTATTAATTCATATTTTCTAATAGTTTCTTATTTATTAATCACTCGTTTAAAATTTATGTTCTTATACCTAACGAATCCTTAGTTCTTTATCATGTCATAATTTTATTTTCTTTCATAGAAACATATGAGGTGAGTAAACGTTAGCGGAAACTGTAGAAATATCCTGGAAAACTTGAAAATAAATGTAACATGGAATGCATTAAGGAAACATGAAATCTGTGCATTCGTTTAGTAAATAAAGAATCTTACGTGGCGGAAGAACAAAATAAATTAGGTGGGGAAATCAGATTTAGCAAATCTCAATGTTATCTGCGGGCTTAAAAAAATAGATTTTTAGCTGATCGGATGATGAGCAAGATAAGGTTAGAGCAAATCCAACCTCCAATATGATTTCGTGAAGCTTGTAAGGCTATACGCAGTCAGCATCCTAGGGTCGAAAGAATTCCAGGAGTTCTGGGGGGAAGATAAAGTTGCAGGTAAATATTTACTGACCCAGACGGAAGGAAGGCAATTTACGTACCTTACTTAGCAGGGGCAAACACGCTAATAGCGTCTCTGGTGCCTGGCCTGGCCAGGTCAGGGCGACACTGCGCTGCACTCGAAGGGAAAAATGCGGTTTCACGTTCTTATTTCGTACAATGACTGTAGGAAGTACGGGCAACTTCTATACCGTTCTGGTCTGCAGATAATAGATTGTTTTACGACTGACGTCGCAAGTAGACCGTGAAGTGTAAGCTGAAGACGATCACCGTGTAATGATTTATTTATTGTATGCAAACTGTGACCACTTTTCCTTTGTACTGCACATTCAATCCATAAAATTTAAGAGACTTTAAAGTGACATTTCTTCTTCAAAACTCTGTACATCCGATGGTTTTTCTGAACTCATGGCTTTTGCTAGACTGCATAAAACCCACCCAGATGTTGCAGCAGATGTTTCAAACATTACATTTCCCAGAAAAAAATTTGGCCTGAAATCACTTTCGGGATAGTTCACTTAACTCCTCAGATATTACAATTAAATCTTGCCAATAAAATGGAAACGAAATTTTATTGACCCTACTAAATTGGTTATACAGTGGGTAGAGGGGAGTGGAATTTTAAAATAACTGGAATCGACAGGAACCTAGCTATAAGAAATTATCCTACAAAAAGACAGATAAACCTGATATTCACTAAGTCTTTTTAACTCTCCGTTAGTAAACCAGAGAATCTAATATGTATTTCCGTATGCCGTGATACCTACGTAACGTTTGATAGGCGTGTATTCCGGGCCTACAGGATGGGAAAGTTGTTGCCTACTCACAATCAAATCCAAACTGTAATCATCGGAAATACGTCGGACAAATACCGACAGACCTATGTTTCTCCATGGGATTCCCTGAATGACTTTAAAGCAAATGAACAACCTACAGTCAGTGGAAACGAGTAAACAAACGCCTTTTGCAGTCCCCTAACTCATTTCAATCCCCTTCCTACGCTATTAACCATACGCAGTAGTAAGTCACGTCTCACATGACCACGTTATTTGTCGTATGTCACATGGGAGGTGACAGGGTGACTCCTGTAGAAAGAAGCTGCTTGTAAAATGTGGTCACGAATGCCTTGTCAGTTTTGCATCAGTTAAGGAGAATAGATATATAGCGAATGCAGATAATAAAGTCAAAGCTACCTGGAATGTAATTAAAAATGTGACTGGAAAAGGTACCAGTAACCATAAAGAAATTGCGCTTGTAGATCGAAGTGAAACTTTTGGTGGTAGAGACGCGGCATGCAAATTCAACTCTTATTTCGTTAATGTTGCTAACTTTCTGGCTAAAGATAATTCTGTATGTCATGATAATGATTTCTTAAATCTATTACAAAATTCCGCTACGGAAATTACGAATACTATATTTATGCAACCAATAAATAAAGCTGAAATAATTTCAGTAATTAGAAATTTGAAGTGTTCCTCAGCAGCAGATATATATGGTATAACTAGTATAATGGTTAAAGAATGTGCTGTTTCTATCGCTTTACCACTTAAAGTAATATTTAACCAATGTCTTTCCACTGGAATTTTCCCCAATGCGTTGAAAATAGCCAAAGTAATTCCCCTGTTTAAGAAAGGATCGCCATCTGATATATCCAATTACAGGCCCATTTCTCTCCTTCCTATTTTCTCTAAAATATTTGAAAAAATAATTCATATTAGATTACTTAATTTCCTGAATAAATATAAGATTTTATCAACAGCGCAGCATGGCTTCCTTAAAGGAAAGTCCACAGATAGCGCAATGTACGACTTCATTCAAAATATCCAGAATTCATTGGATGAAGGACTGAAGGTAGCTGGCATTTTTGCTGACCTCTCTAAGGCTTTCGACACCGTAGATCACCAAATATTAATAAAAAAGATGGAATATTATGGAATTCGGGGAAACACGTCACTTTTACTAAGATCGTATCTTACAAATCGCAAACAACAAGTAGTAATTGAAACCAAAGACGGCCAACTTCACTTATCCGATTGGGAATTTATTACATGTGGAGTTCCTCAAGGATCAATTCTTGGGCCTTTACTTTTTATTCTGTACATAAACGATCTCCCAGGATACGTAAATCCTATAAAATCGATTCTCTACGCGGATGATACAAATATAATTATTGCAGATAAAAACTTAAATAATCTGATTAAGAAAGTAGACAACGCTCTGAATGGTCTAAATATTTGGTTTAACGTGAATAAATTATCCCTCAACCTAGATAAGACTAAGTTAGTTCAGTTTAGTGCTGATGCTAGTAATAGACCAGTAGACAAGTTCTCAGCTAATGCACCTTTCCTCGGCCTTCGGATTGACGATAAATTAAAGTGGAATGACCATATAGATCTGCTTGCCGGAAAACTAAGTTCAGCTTGTTATTCTCTGAGAACACTAATACAACACGTTGACAAAAAGTACGTCAAAATGGTTTATTTCGCGTATTTTCATTCAATTATGAGCTATGGCATCTCTAATTGGGGAAACTGCTCCAGGAGTAATGAAATATTTAAGTTGCAAAAGCGTGCAATTAGAATACTTTCTAGCACGAATTCTAGATCGAGTTGCAAACCTTTCTTCAAAAGTTTGCAAATACTTACTTTACCAAGCGTATATATTTATGAAATATTAAAGTTTGTAAAACGAAACACTAATTTGTTTCAAACAAATGGCGAGTTTCATGAATACGCGACTAGAAATCGTTTAGCTCTAAGGTCGGACAAGCATCGCCTTGCTCTACACCAGAAAAGTATTCACAATACCGGGATAATTTTATACAACAGCCTTCCGCCAGAGGTTAAAAATAGTACCTACAAAAGCTTCATGAAGCAGAGTAAAACTATTCTTTTAAATGGCGCGTTTTACTCGGTACAGGATTTTATTAATCGTCCTTCTAGTATTTAAATCAAGGTTCCTGCTGCAAGTGTTGAATGAGCTGCCTTGTAAAATAGCACATCACATATCTTAAAATTTCTATTCAGTTTTTTCTGCTCTTTTGTTTGTTTGTTTCATGTATTGCCTGGAGCTACGACGGAAGGACAGTTTCCTGGTCGCAGAGCTCCAAGTAGTTAAAACTCCATTCCGTGTTCCTCAGTGTGTGCTTGTTTGTGTTTCCCAGTGTGTGTCCGTGTTGTGTTTATATTGACTTTTGTCTATATACATTTTCTTTTATTAATTTATTTTAAGTTTATTTGTCTTTAATTATGTACTTTATTTTGTTCATTTTTAATTTTTAATGTATGACGTATCCTATTTCCTCAATCGAGGATTAATGGAAACAACAATAAATCTAAATCTAAATCTATCTAAATCTAAACTTTCAATTCCAGTGATATTAAATACCTTCTGTAAACAATTTTTAATATATTTACCATAAAAATTGAGTAAAGAAAGTTTTATAAATTCCTTTAATGACAGCGGTACTAAATTTTTTGAAAATAATTCTCAATATGAAGGTGTTCTAGCGATGAGACTCGCGGTCATATCTTATTACATCCTAAGAAAAGAAAAGTTATACCTGTAAAACATTCAAGTGAACAAGGAAATGTTGATAACTGGGACGAAGATTGGATTGAAGTCGATAGTGATGATCCCCAATAGAATTGTTAAATCTATTGGAAATGTTCTTTCAAAAGTGCTGTACTGACTAACTCAAAACGGAAATTATAACGAAAAGCAATTATACAGGAACGAACAAAATCTAAAAAAAATACTATTTATCCGCCATATTAATTTGGCAAAATTGGAAAAGCATTATGTATGAAGAAATCCTTGCTCTTTGTGTCTATATAATTGATATAAAGCCTTTTTAAAGACTATTCTAAGATTATTAAAAGAGAGCTGTTTTTCTTTTATTTATATTGTCCATTTATATCAAAACTTATTTAACAACAATATTTTTGATATTCAAAAAATATTCTGAACTAAACAGATTTTAATAAATGTGTGTGGACAAAGCTTTAGTGACTGCGAAACGTGAAACAGAAAACAATTTCTTCATTTTGGAGTTTATTTAAAAAATCATACATTTTGTTTCTTCATAATATGTAAAAGTTATACACACTAATAAAAGAAAAATGATACGAAACAATCTATAATTTATTTAGTTGGAATCAGAAATATTATCTAAATTTGGCACAAGTTGAATGTAAGTTAAAATTTTAAATATAAATTTATGGGAGATTGATATACATAAAGTCTATTTAGTGAGTAATGAAACGTGAATGCGATATTTCCTAATCCCTTGGGCGAGGAATGAACCCTTCTATTTATCGCTTGTACATCAAATCCACAAATACTATAGAGTATGGAAACACTCTGGAAATACAGGAGATGAAAAGTTATTGCTAATTAATACCGAAGTTATGATGTTGCAGAGACTACTAGCGAATAGTAAATTGGAAAATAATTGTAAGATTGCCATCTAGATTGACATATAGACACGTAGTTTTCAGTTCCATTATTCCTTTAGGAAATGACTATTTCATTATTCACTTTAAAATATAACTTAAAATAAGTTTAAATATAATATTTAACAATGAGCACCGTTCTTAGCCCACAATCCTAAAGAGGAAGAGAGTTAAATTTTTTAAATATTAAAATGAGTCAGAAGAATTAAAATTTTAATCATTGTTAATGTTACTATCCCTAAAAATTATTAAAACAAATATAAGCTAAAACCTTAAAGCCATAATTAAACGTTTCTCTTAATTTATTACAGCTTTGTTTGGTTAAAGAAAACTGTATATGTATCGGATTGGACAAAATTCCATTAATCTTTTATATCTGTTTCTGATCTTTTTCCAAATGGCAGATAAAAGTACATTCGTTAATTTACACTGCTGCAAATTATCGGCTTTCAGTTGCCTAAATCGAATCGAGGATTTATGACTAAAGATTAAATCTCAAAAGTCGATTAAAAATAGTATGTACCGTAGAGAATGAAAATAAATTGTTGTCGTAGGATCCTTAACTTTATGTATGTGTATGTGGATTGCAGAATTGGTTCAACGCATCTCTCGTACTATATTCTGCTGACAAATTTCAAAATATTTTTTCCAAGACTCTAGACTCTAGAAATCAATCGAAAATAAGGATTTGTGTATTTTAGAAAAATCTGCGATGCATCAATCTTAGCGACTGTGGATTTGCAGATTCTGTGTGCCCTCCGTTTCTACGTATTTCTCTTCGCAGAAATGACGATGGAGCACAATGTTACGAGGAAGTTCAGAGGCAACAAAACGAATATATCTCACGAATCCACGAAAATGTGAAATCATGTGTATTTTTAGCAATACCAAACTTAAATCAGTTTTGTAAAATAACTTAAGTTTGCCAATTTAACTAGGAAAGTAATAGTTACATTATAATTGTACTCAATTTTATTAAATTCATTCTTTAACTTCATCTCTCATACTTATTGCAAAGGCCACGTGTGGGAGAAATCAAGTTCAGAGACTTTTAATTTTCACGTTTACCTGAAAACGGAATTTAAATACCTGTTTACATTCCATGTTAGTTACATTATTATTAGAATCCTGTTACGGTATTGCACTTTTCTATAGCTATTACCTTCAAAACTCCATCGTGGAAGAAACCCATATTACTAGCGCGACTTGCATAAGCAGCATTTACCATAAAAGTACTTATTTGGTCATTAGTAGGGAGAGAATGGAATGCAAGCTTTCTAGCGTTCCCTGATAACAGAAGGCGTAAGGTTCAACTTATCTTAATTACATAATAGTAAACCAAAACAGAATATCCGTTTGTTCTGTATGGGCTTCTAGATTCAACCTTTTGGAGTTCAGATGATATTTTAGAAAAGTTTCCTTACAGAAGTTTAATTTTGTAATAATAACAGTTAAATAAATGTAAGCTGATCAATGAAATATTACGTAAGTGGTGTACCTATATACGTATATAGTTAATATAAATTATGTTTCTAAGCAATATATAAAAAATGAGATACTTAAATTATCTGACTTAACAATATAAAAAATATAAAGAATCGCGAAAAGCCAGAAATGGAATAATTTAATTTCAATACGTTTCATCCTCCAACTTTAGGGACATCCACAGTTCTTTAATTAAAATATTACAAAATTTCACGTTGCTGCTGCAACGGTAATTTGGCCTCGGACATTGTAGCAGCAGCAGCATGAAATTTTGGAATATATTGATCTATTTAAAAATACTATGAACGATATAACATTTTTACAATATACACGACGTTGAAGTAACCATAATGAGTATCAATAATGTATTTAGTGTTTCATGTTCGACCTACATAATAAATACAGTTTGTAAGAAATTTATGAAGAATGGACATTGCGTAACTTGATCAAAGGTGCAATGAATTCAAGTGAAAGGAAGTAGAAATGCTTCAATTGAAGCTCCTCTAAATTAGCTATACGCTCCTACTTTAGCTTCAATTGAAGCATTTCTACTTCTTTTCACTTGAATAAAACGTTTCTTAATCAATGAAACTGGGATATAGTACAGAGTGATTGAAAAGTCGCGCACATTTACATTGTCTGCACCCGATCCGGTTTCACGGAAACAGTCAATAAATCTGGTTATAGTTGAATTGTGAGGGACTGTTACATCCGGATACTTAACACGAAGTTGGTCTACAACAAATTCGTATGAACGACTGGCAAAATAATTCTCAGCAATGAACATTCGTTGCTCTTGGAAACGCAACAAGTTCACGAAGTTGTGAGCTCTGCAATACAACAGATGTCATGTGACGAGTACACATTGCAACGGCCCCTAAATTGTTAATGGTAATCCCAGTGTTACTATTTTGGGGTATTCCATATAAATAATTACAAAACTACACTTAACAGACGTATTTATGTTGATGATGGGTTTGACTTTTCGTATAAGGACGGAAAGTATCACTTTAGAAATCGCCTGGAACACGATCGCCTGAAACGAGGCGACTTTAATTGTGATCCATTGGAGAAGCTACTTGATTGACGATTAAGAGCACCAGTTGTGAAAATGGAGAGCAACAGCTGTGGGACTCGTTTCTCTGCAGCCCGTCACACATTACCGGAATCGTGCCACTTCTGCCGGAAAATCCGGCTTTCGCTCGGAAAGTTGAATATCTACGATGAGGTATGTATTCTGTCATTAAAGGATAACGACGTTCGCCGAAGTCGAGTTCCGCAACTTTCAATCATCATGTCCAGGATATGGCTTGGACGCAATATGAAGTTCGGCCCAGATTATCAAGAAATATTTGTCACTGATGACCTAAGGAAGGTATAACATTATTAAAATGTCGACGTATGTTGCGAAATAACTACAGCACATCTTCTAAGTAAAAAAATACAAATCAGATAAGAATGGAGTGTTTGTATCAATAATTAATAGTAATAAAATTATAAAAAATATGTTCATAAATATTGTGAATTGGAACGGATAAATTTCTCGATGTGTCTTTTTTTATGAATTAGATTGACATTACGTTTTTGTACAGTTTGTGAAAGCATATTTTCTTATGACCGGCTTACGTGATAAAATTTCTGTGTTTTCCTGGCATACTAGTCCTTCATGAATCTTCGAGCCCAGCAATTTTCTTTTTACGCTATTATGTGTTTGCGTGAAGGATGTATGTGCCGTTACATCACAGAGGCCATATAATGCACAGACAGCGTGTCCTGGTCTAGAGAATTCTGCCTGCTGGCGAATATTTGTTTCACGTCAGAGAGAAGACAATTAAAAATTTCCATTACATATCGAAATATTTCAATTCCATAATCATATGATCTGGTATTATGGAATGAATAAATATTAAAAGAAAAAGAAGAATCAAAAAACTCACCAACAAGGTCTTTATAGAAACACTTTGGATTGCTATGCGATCACTGTAAACATATTGCACTTGAACTGAAGTTGTAAATTTTATTTTACGACTTCTTGTGTGACCGTGAATATACTCTCTGCACACCAATAATATCTGATGTATGACGTTACAAAACATAACTTTTAGATTTATACTACTCTTACAGTTCAATGTGCATCACATAATGTCCTGTAAATTCATATGTCTATTGCATTATTTATACATCCCACGGCTATAATCTCAGCCAATTCGAAACTGTTTTGCAAATAACACACTTCATCTTTTACTTTTCCATAATCGACTGATCACACTTCTTGAATGCATTCTAATACTCAGATCTAAGTGACTATAAATAAATAAAAATACGGTAACATAAGTCATCAAATAAATTTAATTAATATAAATACAACGTTTCATCCAACTTTGTGGAGTTTGGGCATATTTTTATTTATTTATTATTAAACTTAAAGTCAGAAAAATGATGTTTGAGTTTAAGTGACTATACTCTTAACTTTATTCATACTCATTTGTTCATTTTACGATCCAACCGTGTAATTATAAAATGTCTCTTCATATTTGTGTAAATGAGGCTGCATTACTGGATGCAAAATTAAAAAACATTTTACGATTTCGCTGGAAGGTACAAATGACGATTCAAGTAATATCTGTTAGATGGCATACTATAATGTTTCAACCATGTAATTGCTTAATTGAGAATGGATAAAATCCGTATGCCGACAGTTATAAAAGATTTAACCTCGATAAAAGGAGATAAGTTAAACACTAAATGAATATTCGCTATTTTTTTTTCGATGCTCAAGAAGTAGACACCTGAATTAAATTGCGGTCAATCGGCCAATCTAAATGAGCGCTCAGCTCGTCATGCAACTCCAAGACTCAGGAAGGTATCTAGAAATGGAAAAGTAGTGAATGACCGCTGACTGACTTTCCGCTCTTCCCTGGGATGGTAAAAATATAGGTATATGGTGTCTACATGCTATTGTTTCTTGTTTCACAATCTGGCTTGATAGATAAATACTTCCATCAATTAAATATAAACTCCTATTATAAAGAGTTTGGGAGACAGTATTCTGCTGAAGGTATGAACAAACTAGAAAACGGCGGTGTAAGCGCAATGATTTAGAAGGAAGGTTAAGTTAAAAAAGAAATTGTAGTGGAGAACTTTTCAAACAGCTCTTGTATGTTGAAGTTCTTTGAGATGTTTTCAAATAAAATGCCCATAATATTTACATGCTGGTTCGAGAAAAATGTTTGGCTTGAATGCTGACGATGAATCTTCCATCAAAGTTATTTCCACCATGTTCATCTTCATTACTATGGATCCAGGAATGCTTCAGGAGAGGGCTGCTCAAACAGTCGTTCACGAGAGCTTTAAAAGTCAATCGCAGAAATATATCCCCCTTATAAAATAACCACTTACCGCCAGTCACTCATTCGGCCACACTAAATTAATAATAAAAAATACAGTGAGCTATTTTAAAACTATAATGTATTGATATCTAAAGATTATACGGGCAGATTATATATAATTGTAATTTTTTATGCACAAACTGTGTGTCCTATAAAAATATAACTTTAGTTAAATTTAAATTTTCCCCATACATGTGATGGAACGGGAATACAATCTTGATGTCATAACGTAACGTACTTACTCCCTCTCCTCCCCTCCCCTCCCGCAATATCAACAAAATCCTTATACGTAGTAAATCATGCATTTTACTTGGGATAGATATACAAAAACAGAAACCACCTACCTCGGAATCATGTTTGATTCAAAACTTTCCTGGAAACCTCATATTAATCATCTCCTCTCCAAAATAAACCAAAAATTCAGACGCCTTTATCCTCTCCTCAACAGAAAATCCCGTTACCATCTGCACAAAACGCCTCCTATACCTCTCCATAATACAACCCACCTGGTCCTACGTTTCGTCCATATGGGGAACAACAGCCAAAATCCATTCAGCCAAAATTCAAACTAAACAAAACGTAATCCTACGCACCATCACAAACTCTCCCTGGTACCTTAAAAATTCCGTCACCCACCATAACGTCAAACTTCCCAAAGTAAACTCCGTAATCTCCAAATCCATAACCTCTCTAACAAAAGCGCCCTCGTGGCTAAGCAAAAATGAGCGTAATTCAGTGTTAAATTTACCTTGATTATCGGACAACTGTTTAATTCTGTGCGGCAGTCTGTTGAAGATGGATATCCCTGAATAATGCACACCTTTCTGTGCAATTGACAATGTTTTACATTTTTATACAGATTATTTTTGTTCCTTGTATTGAAGGGATGAATATCAGTATTATTCAAAAATAAGTGCCTATTTGTGATTACAAATAACATCAATGAATAAATGTATTGGCACGTTAAAGTGAAAATGCCTAACTTTTTGAACAGAGTTCTGCAAGAAGTTCGTGAGGAAACCTGACATATTGCTCTAATAACATGTTTTTGACTAATAAATATCTTATCTATGCCTGCTGAGTTGCCCCAAAATATAATACCATATGATAAAATACCACCGAAACCCCACGATCCAGCAATTCCATAACAATCCTCCTCCACCTCCACGCTTCCGTCGCCTCAAAAGAAAACCCCCAATCGACCTCATACTTCCCCCTGATCATTCGGGCACACACTAACCCACCTAATCAGTCAACCCTCACCCACCCTCGTCGTATGCCTCTCAGGTACACACGCAGAAAAAAACCTTACCCATTTACCAAAGTAGGTTAATTAATTGGATTAACCTACCTTCACGCCAACATGTAAATTATATACTATACTTTATTTTATATTGTATATACTGACATCAATATTGCCCAAACTGAAAATCTGTAAGATAAAAGTTTTATATGATAAAAAAACAACTTGGGATAGAAGGTTCCAGGGCTTGTTGTATTGACACTAAGGTCGTTCTGAGCTGAGACTGAGATCTTACAAGTTCTCATGTACGGAATAGCAAAGGAGCGAAAACAAAAGAAATATATATATATATAAGGTTGGTTCAAATGCTAAAAGTTTCCGCAGCATTTGCAAAGTAGGGCTTTGGAGAATGGGCGCTGTGGGAAAGAACAAAGTTACATCACGGAGTACACGGCGGGGCTTCGCATTGACCTGTGAACTCTGCAGCCGTGACACACATAGACTAAAAATTTTACAGCCCTCTGCGGCACGTCCTCGGAATACTAAACTCCTTAATTTGCCTCAAGGGAGGAACAATATCGACAGTTCTCTTTGCTGCTCCACCAAAGAGTCCTTCATAAATTTTATGGACTTTGTCGCTTAACTCAGAAAGCCCTCGAAAGTATTGAAATTATGTTGTAGTTAACATAAGATAAAGAGGGAAGTAATACGAGGAATCTCCTTATAAGACACTGTAACGAAATCAAATTTAAAACACAATTTTGGATTATGTTTATATCTATATAATAAAAACGGATTTATGTTTTCATTTCTTTATATTAATTTAAACTAGTGGACTGGTTGAGACAAGACTTGGTGCATATAATATTAAAACCCCGAGGAAAGACACTGGGGGGGAGGGAAAATTCGTCCATACTTAAAAAATCAATTTGGAGTCAGTTTGCTTACAGTGTGCTAATCTCACATTTTAAAAACTATTTTATGCAAAATACGAACACGTGTAAAGACGATAATAAATATACGAAATGTTTGTTTAATACGCAAATTTTTATACACGTTTCATGAGTTTTAGTGTGATAAAAGGGCGCTAAAAGCATAGGCTTTAATCATTATAATTTTATAGATTCGTTAACGATTACTAAGACAGATGGAATAATATACCAGTTTAATTTTAAAATTTTGAGTTCAGAGGTTAGGCTATCCGGTTGTCTTGACTGCTGTACAATCTTCGCCCATTTTCACATAATTATCATCACACATGTTAATTTTCTATCATCATTAGTCTGCGTGTTTATTTTGTGTATAGTATTCATTGCAAAGTCTGACGACATATTTTTACTATAATTCATAATTTAATCATTAATACAGTTAATACATGCATTACATGCCAAATGAAAATTGTTTCGGTTTCGTGTTATCTTACAAATTTTCTAAGACTTTTTTAAAAATAAATAAATACTACTTAATTAGTGAGCGAAGGATTTCCCGGAGTAATCGATGCAGAAATAGTTCTCGGGTTTCCTCAGCTACAATAAAAACGCGACGTTTGGACGAGCACGTGCTCTGTCGTCATCTTCTGGCGTGGCCGTCCAAACGTCACGTTTTAATAGCAGCTGTATCCGCGTGGAAACTCGTGAAGTATTTCTGATACTCAATTATTTAACTAATTATTTGGGTACAGTGAAACAGAATTGATCGCAAATTAAATTTACTCCGGTTTATCTAATTTAGATTAATAACTTTGACACAAAAATGACAAACAAACAGTTAGGAGCTTTATAAGGCCCCCGGTGAAAACAAAAATATCTCTGCTGAATGAAATTTAAAAAAATAATTTACATTTCTGCATCACCGCATTAAAAGTCAGCAACGACTGCTTCAGGTCATGCAGGGTTCAGGCTGAAAGTCCACGCCATCGTCCAAGTTATTTTTCAAGCATTTTTCAGAGCCGAGTGCTTTGATTAACCTGCTCAGCTAATAACGTGCAACAATACCAACCCACCAAACGTAAACTCTTCTAAAATATGTCAATTTCATTTAAAATTTCCAACTTCTTCGCCACAAGTTTAACAAAAAACGGGAAATCTTTACAAGCTTCACTTCCGTACATTCAGTAATGTTAGCTAATAGTCTGCAATGAAAATATTTTCATCTTTTTGATCTTTCTATATTTAAATTTCATAATACACAAAAATTCATTTAGATCTTGCTTATAGTTAACTAAAGTGTTTCTAATTGAGACAACTCGATGAATATGGATAGTAAGAAAATCAATTGTTTTGAAGTTAGTAAATTAGTCATCATCATTGGTTGATTTACAATTTGTTAAATGCAAACAAATCTAGTATGACCGTCAACAGAATGGAAGTTGTATCAATAAACTTTCTATTCGGAGTATTCATTATCTGTGCGGCACAAATGGAATCTATCAATATGAAGAACTTAAGTAATATGCTCACAGAATTACATGAAAATATGACTAAACTGTTAAGAAACCGCAAATACGAGAATAAAGAGAATAAGATTTACTAATTTTCCTTCAGATCCTTAGTACGAGTCTTGGATTTTCTCTTTTTAAAACTTAGGTCCAGACAGACTGTTACTTGATCTGATATATCTTAAAGAGGAACTCTCACTTCACATTTTATTCATTCGACTATTATAGAATGGAAATCAAAATGCTGGAAATCAAATCAAATCGTTCGCCCTCTTATAAGGAATAAGAATCCGTCACGTGTACTTTTTATTGAAGATACCGACTACGCAAGAGAAGTATTGCGTTAGAGTTAACTGCAACTGATCTGCCATGACGAATGCGGGAAACGAAACAACATTCTCGAACAGATTTGTACATCTCTCGGAGATAAAATGTGAAGAATTCCGACTTATAAATGTTATATACAGACATCTGCAGACATTGAAATATCTAAAAAAAAGTGGGTAGTAAAATTTGCAAGGTGGTTATTCGATAATATCAAAACCGACTCCCCAATGGGACGGGTGAAATAAAACACTTAAATGGGATCCCTTATTTTCTTTTACTGCTCATTTGGATTATTCAGAACCAGTTATAGGTGGAGAGAAGTAGCTACTTGGGTCAAAATAGAATGCGCACGGTTTCACTGCTCTGTAACTGTAAAAGGGGGTAGACTGGCGCTCACTTTAAAACTAACCTTTGTTGGTAACTTGCTAAGTAAAAACTATTTCAAAATATTGACGCAAGAAAATATATTATGTTAAATTCTGAATATGATATATTCTAAAATACGTAAAAATTAAGGGACGATAAGTACAGGAAGTGATAAAAATACCTTGGTTTGTATATCTCATTCGTAAGAATATAATTGGTATTTTAAAAATGGTAGTAGCTTCTCTCCAACGACTGTTGCTCCTTGACGACAAAAACTCCCCTTCACTTTCTCCCTAATTCTACTGCGCACATCACACGCCGTGCTATTACTCGTGTCGTATTATTTGATAAATTATTGAAGTAATTTCGCTCACAGTTGGTGCTGTAATCGACAAAAATAATAAGAGGCAATGTGTGCACGCCCGATCAGGAGAGTGACTGCGGGGCTTACCTGATCATGTCGGGAATGCCTCGCACTCTCTCTGGGTATTTTTTATCAAAGTTCTCATATGCCGAGACACCTTCACCTATTTTAGGAGGTATATGTACTGGGGTCAAAGACCTTGGGCATATGGCAAGAGTTGTCCGCTGATCCCATTGGATCAGTCGGCCAATTGCCTCCTGAAATTGGTGGAGACACGGAGAAGGGAATGCTGCGTCCCCACAGCAAACTCGTCTCCCGTCATTCGGAAGGGCGTAAGAATAGTACCCAATGCCCGACCTACCTGATGCAGGTTTTCTAGGGTTTTCCCTGCATCTCTAGGGTGAAACACCGGGTAGTATCCTTAAACCACAGCCCGGGGGCCTAGTCAACCCTTGACTACCTTGCTCTACCTTCCGCATTCCCCCTTTTAAATTCCCTTCCTATGCTATTAAAGGGGAACAAGAAGTTCTCGGGATTTCACCCGGGTTATGTCAATCATTAGATACGACGTTTCGAAGGCTATCTCCGCCATCGTCTTCAGGTAACTGAAGAACCTGAAGACGATGGCGGAGATAGCCTTCGAAACGTCGTATCTAATGATTGACATAACCCGGGTGAAATCCCGAGACCTTCTTGTTCAGTCTATCCACCGGGAAAGCCTACATTCCCTACTATTAAAGGGGAGTTGCCTGCATCAGGATCACGCTCATGCAGCCTGTTAACTCAAAAGAAAGAGGGACGAGCTTAATTTTGTACCTGAAATTGGAAGTTGGAGAAATTTTTTCCCAGTTTTGTTACGATTCCCAGAAGTCGCCTCATTGTGTTTACTTGGGCTTGGACCTTCCACGAACCATCATTCGCAGAGACTGTAAACTTTCTTTTTTTGGGCGGAGGGGGCGGGGGTGGGTGGGAGCGGCCGAAGCAAATCAATATCTGGGGAAGCTTAAAATACGTTTGTTCATAGGAAAGATATTCAAGTTGTAAAATGTACTAATAAATTTTTGGTGTGTATTAGAACTGAATTATGGAAGTTCTTATGAGGTTCAAAGATAGCAAGAAAGTGGAATGTGGCAAAATTACTGATCTTTTAAATAAATAACGTATTCGTTAGTAAATAATTTTGTATTTACAATATATTTGGTATTAATAAGTCTGTTTTAGGTACAATAAGTGTTTTTAGTTCAACTTTCTAACTAAGGTAATGACTGCTTTCCATTGCTGCGGCGGCGTGTGAACGAAGATCCGCGCGCACAATGTACAATGTACGTTGTTGGGAACACGGAGTGTCACTTCGAGAGAGTTGCCCCCCCCCCCCGTTCTTCTTACAAGGTCGACTCTTTCCCACGAAGCTCTCTATGTACTAATCTATTGACGGAACAATTAAAACCGACATTATTTCCTTGAACGTGTTACATTCCGACTAATGTAAATGTGAAATCTCCCATTTTATTGATTACAAAAAACTAATTCAATAGCCTATAAGGCAGAAAATATTAATTTATTTTCTGACTGAAAACAAATCACGTCGTTTCTTCCATTATTCCGGTCCTTCGTAGAGTGATATATATGAAAACACAAAATGATTGTAATTGTTAGTTTTGTATTCTAAAATAATTTTAAAGAAATAATTTACTTAACTTGAGAAATCTGTATTACCTGAAGAAGACCCATATTAAGAAATAAAACGTGGTGATTTGTTTTCAATTATGAAAAAATTAATTTCTAACTAATAAAATAAATGTTTTTTGAATTACTGGATAATGAATTTATTACGTAAAAATATTACTAAACGATCGTCTCTAAATATCATATTTTTTATTCGTAAAATTAGTGTAAAGTTTGAATGATGTAGTTGGAATTTTTAAATGTTCTGAAACGAATTTCTCCCAGACAGGTGTGATGTACTCAAATAACGAAGATTCTGTTTTACAGTGTTCATGAATTTTACTTTTTGTTCGACACACTTAATATTCTCAGGAGATATTGGCCTCGACGGAGGACAGGGTGAGGGTAATGAAGGCTGCTTGGAATTCCTCCCCGCCTGGCTGGAATCCTTCCTTGCCCAGACCACTAATCGATTTTCCAAGTCCACCTTCCCCACGACTTTTGTTTGATGTTGAATCTCATTTCCATTTTATCCAGCCCTATAATTTAAACTATGACGAAGCACTTATGGCGGAACGACATAGTTCAACGCTGTCGCTTGTCACTACAATATTCAGATGTTTCGTTCCCCTGGTTATGCAACTAGAATATTTTAAGAGAGGAAACGATGTAAATATAAATCAGTTAGTCAGGCTAAATCCGCAGAATACAAAATATAACTGTCTCTAAGGGACAGTAAAATTCAACCATTATAGAAAATGTATATGTAATTCGATTTCCGAAACTGTCTGAAAAAAAATCAAGTGATATTTAAATTATTTTTATCTGATAGTGTAATAACTTGCTGGACATTACGATTTGTTGCTATAAGCAACAGGAGTAGGTGCTGTGAATATGTTTCAAGTATTACGAACGAAAGAAAGAGGTAACTACTGAAACGGAAGATTAAAGAGTAAACAGAAAGGAAATCAAATGCAGAAGTTTGATGGTTTTACTTAATCGTACAATTATATGAATTCAATAAGGCTCATATTCTCGTAAGAATTATGATTAAAATCATGTCAGACAATCTACATTTTAATTAGTAATGAGCTATAATATATTCAAAAGATCACTTTCGTGATTTAGAAAGGCTAATTCTCGACTTTTGCTTACAAACAATTACTCTCTTCATTCATTCAAATTATAGAATCAGAAAAAAATTATGACATCTAAATTTGTAATTGTAGGAATACAGCAAGGGAAATACAGAAATATTGCAATAATGGCAATTAAAATAGTTGAAGGGTAAAATTTTCGATAGCGAAGACTTTCCCGGTGAATTTGTTTCAAATACAATTCTCGGGTTTCAACCCGGGTCAAAGTTTGTTTACACGACGTTTCGGCAGCTAGCTGCACCATCGTCGTCAGGCAGACTGTCTTAAACTTTTTAACGAAATAATACAGAACTGCTGTTTTGGCTGGACCCCAACAACCGTGAATTTAATGACAGTCGTATTCGTGTATGGTTTTGTTACTAAATTTTCTTCATCGCATTTTGAAGTAATCAGTTTCTAAATTGACGGGTTTGTTCTCTGAAACAGTTTCATATTAATTTGAACAATATTTAAGGACAGAGACGCAATAAAGTCGGATGCGTTCGAGCACATATTTTCTTGACATCTTAGAAATTAGTTTCAGTGAGGGACGAACTATTTCTTGGAATGATAAACCGAATATTTTTGACTCATTTGCCCAGTCTTGATCTTCGTGCACTTTCATAGCAAGGCACGGAGAAGACAGACTAAATGATGCTTTGGGGTCCTTTATTTCGAGAGGGGTGAACTAGCAGACAGTAGTTGTAATCTTTTAGGAGCCGCGAACGGTTCTGTCGCGATTCCGGTGCTGTTAGAACGGACAGCCACGACATAAAACATAAAGAGGCGTACTTGTGTCGGGCTGTTAACTAATGACTGACGACAGTTGGGAGCCGAAACTTGCGTCACGATAAGTGGTGGACCGACGCTACAGAGCCTCTCTGTGTCAACATCCCAAGGACTTCAACGAAGCTGTGGTTTCCGCGAACAAACAAATCATATATTTGTAAAAGCACATACCATTTTTCCAACCCAGGGAAAAAAAACACAAAATCATTAAATATTCGTATACATATTTGAATCGACATACAGAAACTCTATATATAGTTAATTATTTTTTTTGTACTTAAAAAATCTAGAGAAATAAATTATTGACATTATATGCTACTCGACTTTTTCGAAGCGTTTCTCCGTCATTTTCCATCTATTACTAGCGTCTTCATACCTCAGTAAATTCAAGGCCTATAACTGTATAAATTTCTCTACTATTCTTACGTTATGCTTCTGTCTTGTATGTTCGTCTTACTAATCTCGTATTTTCACAGATTGCTATTAAAACTCTTTCTACAACTAAAATTTTCTAAAACTTTTTCTTTTTATTATTTATTTGTTTCAAAATTTCCAGTATTTCATTTCTGATGCCTTAATTTAGGATGCCTAACTTGAAAAAAATCACCTTTAAAAGCATTCCAGCAATTTTAATTTAATGCTGTATATATGAAGGATTGATTTCTGAATTAAATTCTTGTTTATAGTATTACTATATATATTATATGCTGCTTTGTGTTATCACATATCAAACAAATACCGGAGCATTTCATGTGACGCTATTCAGAATGCGCTCATTTACAATTCTGTATTCACGCTATAAAGTCTCTACATTGTAGTGAAGTTATTTTTTTCTTGTCACCGACACAAAACCCGCATTCAGATTCCAGTACACACGACGGCGAGAATTCAACAAGCTTAATTTAGTATTCAGTGCGACAGGCTTGTTGCAGCGGCGATCACTCACTTCTCGACGCTACATGAAATACAGATGGAGTCAGCAAGATGGCTGACGCCCACGCAATCGATACCCCGTATTCTAGAACCCAGGAAGGTGACAAGCTGAACTCACCACCGTCACCAAGTGTAGTGCCTTATAGGTTAAAGCACACGAGGGAAATACGAAACATTGCACGGAATTACACTTACGGGGAAAATTGTTGCAGAGAATCTGTTAATGCAGAAAGTGTTTGTTAGACAATATGGAGTAGCGAAAGTATTCGTGAAACTCTGCTTCTGGGAAATGTTAGAACTTTAAAACATGAGTCAATATTTTGATTGTATTATCGACTGAATTGGAGTGAATTTCATTTTAGAAATAGTTCCAGTAATTCCAATCTTTTTACAATCGTTAAACTTAAAAATTACTCATAAAAATGACCATTAACTATAATTTTGATTTGACCAAATAAATGTTTGGTTTTACACAATGGGGTTTGGATTTTGGTTCTTGATATTATTTTTAGATACATTCTACGCTGACAATTAAGTTGGTATTTTTTAAGCTTTATGTACATGTATAATTTGTTAATTTTAGGTTAAATTTCTACGTACCGTCATTAAATTTCTGTACATAAATATACTTTCGAATTTATATCAAACGATGTACTATACAGGACATATATGAAATACTATAATAAATACGTGTAGCAAGGAAGAACAAGAAGACGTCTCCCGATTTTCTGTATGGAAATAATATAAGAAAGGATGCGAAGTTTTACTGTATGTTCCATGCAGCAGTGTCTCGAGGAAATGCAATGATCAGAACGTCGGATTTAAAATTATAGTAACATGGTTTTAACCATAAGAAGGAATTTATAGAAAAGACATGGTAGTATCTTATGAAAAATTTACTTCTGTAGCCAATGAGATGATTTTAATGTGGTTGTTTCAAATTTTTTAAGCAGCATTGCCAAACTTCTTTTGTTCATTATGGAAGTCATCGCAGTTTGTGCAGTCAATTCGCAGTTATGAGAGCTTGGTTACCTAGTCAGCTGAAACAGACTCATGGTCACTTCGTGTGTCGCAAAGCTGAAGACCTTGAAGGTGGAGCGGCCGTGTTTACATCGTCCACAACCAGATGGACGCGTGTGAATGGCTTCATAAAACAAGTTTTGCGCTCCACAAATTCCAAGGCTATTCCCTCTCAAATAGGCCGTGTAGCAAGAAACTGTTTACCTTTCTCATTCAAAGATTCGTATCTTCTGTAACATCTATTTTACAACCCTTTTCACCTCGCCCACGTTTCTCTCCTTCTCTCTGCCAAAGCTCCGGATGTATCTCTCGGATTCCAGAAAGGACAGATTCTAATAGAATATCAGTAAGTAATATATTAATATTGCTGGAGAATTGATACGCAGACCACGTATCACTCTAAAATTAGAAATATGTCACGCAAAATTACACTCCGCAGTCGACCCAATAGGTCAAGGCACTGAGTGGGCTGCAGAGCCAAGGAAGGAGAATATATTAATAGGTAGAGAAATACGAATAGAAACATCAGTTATTAACACAGAAAATCTGATATTAGCGCACACCCATGAAGTTAAACCAGTAAAATCAACGTCTCACCAACTACATCAATACTGTATAGAAATTGGACAATATATATAAATCCTTCGAAAAATGGTACGTAACGTAAAACCACGATTATATTCAACTTCTCACCCGCTGCAACGAAGTAGATCAGTCTTGACTTTTGTTTTGACTTTTTTTTTTGGCACCGCGAAAGCATACAGTTCAAGATCAAACTCGGTGAGCACGCAAGTTAAGAGTTCCAGCCACGTTCGTTTCTTCGCACGTGATCATAGCATCAATAATGGATAATATGATGCCAAATCGAAATTAAAAAGTGATGATTGGAAACACCCTTCATGATCTTCGACGAACAGCAAATTTTTTCAATGAGTGGCAGAATTTTTGGGGATAATGACTTGAAAAGCATTAGAAACGAAACTCAATGGTTTTACATTCAAACTGTGAACTGTTAACGGAGATAAACCACACGTATTATATCAAAGTTTTTTTACTCTGTCACTGATAGAATCATTTTACACCTACGAAATAAAGCATAGGCAACTAATATTTAACTCTTTAAATACTAAAAGAGACCATTAATATTTATTTATGAAAAGACATTTTGAAATTTTAAATGATAACACAGAAATTACTTTAAAATATTGCTTGACGTTTCGACGTTGCATTGCGTCTTTACTTGAAGCCTTTAAAAACAGACCAAAAAGTAAAATAAAGATTTCTAACCGTAGTTAAAGTATTTAAAGAAATATATCATATGGTTTGTTATGATTATAATGTTGACAGTATTTGATTAATTTATGTTAAGCATCATTTCTGAAATTATTCTATTACAATAATGAGGTTCTCTGTTATAAACATCAATACTGGGGGGTTAAGAGGGTACATGAGGGTGATTCTGAAATAGGCAACTTCCCTTTAATAGCATAGGAAGGGAATTGAAAAGGGGGGATGCGGAAGGTAGAGCAAGGGTTAAATAGGGCCCCCGGGTTTAAGGATCCTACCCGGTGTTTCACCCAAAGAGATGCAGGGAAAACCCTACAAAACCTGCATTACATTTGAAACCATTCTTAGTAATAGGGTTTTCCTAGCTGAGAGTTTTAAGCTAGACGTATGATCTTTAATCCTCCCATTTTGGCCTTTCGGATTGGTCAATGTAACAAAAACTAATTAAAACAACAAAGTTTAGAAGCTACTTTGTTAGTAAGGAACATAATGGTAGAAATTTTGTGTGACTTCTTGAAACCATAAAAAATATGTTTAGACTTATAAATATTATAAATATGTAGACTACAATTTTTTACGTATAAACGTATCTCTGCCTTCATTATAAATTTAGAATATTATATTATTTTAAAGTAACTAAAAATTTAAAAATATATTAAAAATTAAAATTCCAAATGTTATTTTAAAAATTAATTGGAAACGTTTAAAATTATTTAAACAGGTAAAGACAAATTTAGAATTTAACGACAACATAAAGCTATATGCAATATTAATTGTAGAGAACGTTGACGTGGAAAATATTATGTATTGAATGTATATTAAAATCACAAAAATAATTTCAAAACGTTACATCATAATGATGAATTTTAGAATTATATTTACTAAAACGTAATTTATCAGAACTGTTAGATTTTAAACAATCTTAAACACACTCAAGTGACATAATTTTCATATTTAATTTATAATTTGATTATAAAAATTGAATTGTTCATAATTTTATGATTGTTCCCCAACAACACTTATGGCGGTAAAATACTGTTTTTTTCTAATATAAAATTTTTAGATAAATTTTAGATTTGAAATATTACGCCAATTCCGACAAAAATTCCTGTTTTTTCAGTTTTAATATCTGTATAATTTTTTTTACAAATAAATATGGGGAACTTAATTTACCTCTTATTAAATTAAAGTATAATGGTTAAGAGTCGGAATTTAAAAAAATAATAATATATACATTTAAGGTACCCGTCAGTTGTTCATAATAAATTTCTTTCTTTTTCTTTCAGTAAAATATAAACTGCTTCCACCATTTCGAGGCCCTGGCTTCTTTTATAAAACAAATTATTATATATAACTGAAGAGGTCCCTAAACACGGACATTTATTACTTTTGGCCATTACACTTACGTTTCTTATGTAGATTTGTAATTTGAAATATTGTGATGTATCATTTAACAACTGGGAATTTTTAAATATTTATTTATCTGATTTATTTAGTTATATAAAATCGTAATGTATATAATAAGTAAAATCACACATATCAGTAAGATTAATTGTTACGTTACCATAGAAAACATAGCTAGTAATATTCATAGCCAGACTGGAAACGTTTATAACATCAGGAAAAACCTTTCGGGCAGACACAGATTGAAGAGAGTGCTAATATATACGGAAACGTTGTTGACCTGTTAAATAGAGATTTTATATTTAGTAATTTAAAATTTTTATAAGGGTCTTCTGATGGTCGTCGAATATATCTGATAATGTATATTTGTCTGTTTGAAAACTGTGAAATTAGAATGCAGACAACAAAAATAATAATATGCATCAGTTACCATCGCATTCATGACGTTAGTGATCGTGAGGGTAGATCAGAGAAACATTTATTTTCGATATAAAAATAGCTTGAAATGTGATTGGACAAAATGCATAGGCTTGAAATATCTTGCTAGAAATAAAAAACTGACTGTCCCAAAAACTGTTAGTATTTCTAATATTACGCGTTCTCGTATGAGGTATAAATATTTGTTGTTAGATTGGTATAGAGTTTCCGCGTACGTGTTGCAGTGAGGCTGCGAGTCGACGACCGGGTCCGCGTTCCTGTGCGGGCTTTGCCCCACCTGTGGGCGACCTTTCCACCAGATTCGGGTCGACTCGCGAAAGGCCAACCTTCTGCTCCATGCATTGTTTCGCCTTCCTCCTACGCACGATCCGTTCAACCTTTTTCGTAATACCTGTCACCATAACGCATTGCGTTCACGGACAAGATCTACAAGGTAAACAAATAAAGATATGATTACTAAAGTATTGTCATCTATGCGACCAATCGTGTGATGATTTCTCTATATAGAATACCTCTACTATAAACATCCTTAATTATTTAATTAATATATGATAACCACTATCCTCACCTACATTCAGTACTCACGTGTATATTGCCAATTCACTGGTGTTTTATCACACATTCACTAAATATTTTTTATAAACTTTAACATAACATATTTAATGTTTAGTGTTCTGTAAAAATATTTCAGTGCTTACTCAATTGACTAGGTTTAGTACCAACAACATGTACAGATCATTGATAAAATTCGAGAACAGTGTTGAAAACAAAAAGGTTTTTATTCTGGAAAACATCTGGAATACTACTACTATTGTCTTCAGGAAGCTCTAAACCAAAACAGTTATCATAGAATCGGAACAGCTAATTTGCTAAACATTCCATTTTCTTTGATAGATAGTAAGAAAATTGAAATGGTAGACGTTGGTAAAAACTGACGGTTATTACGGGAAGGGAATTTTCAGGGTGAACTAATCGAGAATGAATGAACATACTCATATGATCAGTGGAGCAATTTCCTTAAATAGTTCCATTGGATCCCTACAGATGACACAATCATTGCGGACCAATCCTGAGGAAGCCATATCAAATCAACACTATAATGGCTTTAAAATAAAAGCCACTCTGCCTTTCAGCGAATGAGAGCAGAGAAATAGAAAAATGTTGTCACAAGAAATATAAATGTCACGGCAATAATGAATGACTTCAATCCTTGATTGCAGAGCAGCTGCGTGGATAATCATGTGTGTTGTCAGCCATGGCCTAGCCTAATTCGTAGCCTCTTGGATCATAATTTTAGAGAAATTTGACTATTTTGTACTTTCTCTCCATATATATATTGTGTTACGTGCGTGTTTAGCAATATACTTATTATTTGCTGTTCATTCATTGGATATTTTTATATTTTTTGTGCTTTAGTTATTTATTTTTCATAAATTTGTACATAACCTTCTAAATAAAGTGTACATTTGTGGGTAAGAAAATAACGAGTGATATCAAAGTCTTAGCAACAAAAGTGGTATCGGGGACCAAGGAAATAATTCTACAAACACAAATCTGAAACCCTGAATGAAACGGGTTTATTCCCTGTAGCGTTCACCTTAAACGTGAGAGAGTAAGAAAGAAGTAGAGGATGTTGTACAGGAACTTCAAAGGAGAATCATAGACGAGGTAAGGAACATAAGCTTCAGAAATAAAATAAAAACATTACCAAATCTACCCTCAGAAAAAATGATAATTTTACACTGTTTATATGAATAATGAAGAATTTGTAGTTTATCCTAGAAACAAAAATTTCTAAAATGCTATCCTTAGTAAAATGAAACCTTAACCTCGACATTATTTGATTAAGGGAGTGATTTCTTACTTCACGTCAAGGCTTTCTTCCTGGAAGATGCAGATTAAGTTATGAATGTCAATGAATTAAAAACAGTAATTGTTGGTAATACTAAAACATTTCAATGTATGCCTCTATTAATTTATTTCCTTTGCAAATGCTTCTGCAATTGGCATGTTCTCCTGACCTACTGATTTCTTGTGGAATATCAAAAGTATAAGAAGCAAGTCACTCGGACGGAACGTTGTGACTGTTGGGATGGAAGAAGCCACATACAAATGCTGAGTTATTTCGGACACTCTTTTTCTCTGATCTTATAAAGAGAAAAGCTTAACTTATACGTTAATAACTGCAGAAATTAATTAATAAACGCTATCGAATGAAGTATAGGAAGTTATAAATTGATATATATGATTTATATATTTATATATAACTGCAATGTAAATTAAAGTTTAAGTTTTACTTCAGTTATCACATTTTGTCTTGATTTACGCAGTAATAATCTATTCTTTTGATTCATACAACATTATTCCCAGATTAATTTCTCTTAGTTTCATTTCGGGTGTGCTAGTTTCAATAAACCATTCGTCCATATCGTAACTAAAGGAATTAAAAATTGAGCAAGTATGAATATTACAATTAGCCAAGTTTTCGCAGCGGTGCACCTCTAATACACCGCTTATTGTACAAACCTTAATTATTAAATTTGTTGCTAGTGTTCCTTGCCATTATTTCTTTGTTCCATAGTTGGCATGACATCCATAAAAGTCTCTTGGTTCATTTGCATTCTATTAATGTACATCATATAACCTGGTAAACCTACTGGTCAATTTCGTTTAAATTCCTCCTCCTCAGTCCATTAATATTATGGTTTACTGGTGTATAAAACAACATCACCAACAATTAATAAAGCCGACAAAAACCTTCTCTGGAACGACCCAAGAGCGGACAAAACAAAAGCGACGATTGAAATGACTTTTACTGCCAGTTTGGGTGGCGGGTAAATTAAAAAAGTAGAACAAACGTTTAATTAAAATCTCTCAACACATTTAATTGCTTTGCGGAATCCAATAAATGGACGTTAAATGCTATATGGAAAAATGACATACAATTTATATCAGGGCCCATCCGTTTCGGACCTGGCAGAAGTGAAGCTACATGTGCCAAAGCTATTCGTATGGCCCACAAATCCTCGTTGGGTCGGTCGGGATGTTAGCCAAATCCCGTGTTTTTGGCCGAGGTCAGGCATCTCCTTCGGGCCGAGACGCTTCTATGATTAGACCCGAGAGGAATTCGGTCCTGGTTAATTCAGCGGATTCATTCGCGAACCAGCGCGATTGTAGCAAGATGGATTGCGAAAAGAGGCGTGACATTCGCACACAATGGACAGCTCGCGGTTCCAAAACATTCTATTACATAACTGCATTCCTGGTGGGTACCCGCCATGAAGAACTTTTATCATGCTCGACTCTCTCGTCAGGCACAACGCTCAACTTTTATTCAATCCCCGATTCCACTCAAAAACTAAACCTTAAACTCAAAGAGGGGCCCCGTCCCACAAGTTCAATTAATACCAATACAATTTTTTGAGACACAGAATTTAAAATAAAACCGCAAATCATCGGATCTATGATTGGAATATCCACAATCGATCTTGAAAAATAATACGAATGCAAAATTACTAGACGCGATTACCGAGTGTTGAACATGTGTTTATTGTAAAAAAATTGGCTGAAGTAAATTTCTTATACTTGTTTGTATCCTTGGTAGAAACAGGCTGAACTTTTGCGTCGCTAACATAAAGATCAATTCGGGCCAAGGCAAGTTCTGCAGTAGTGTCTCACCACCTGTTTCGTGCCTTTCCAATATCTGTGTTTTCCGCTAGCTTTATCGACGTCCATATTTGAAATATATCCTATTGAGGAGGAAAGTACGCTCATCTATTTATATCAGTGAGGCCGGGAATCTCCCTAATCCTCCGTCAGCACACAAACTTGTGACATTCATTCTTGGCCGTGAGCCAATTTTGTTATATGAGCTATGCACATTTGCTGTTAGTAGTGAAATAAATGACTTGTGCAAGGAAAATTGAACCAGTGTAACATAATTAAAACTAAACAGTCCGTCAATGAACTGCAAGAAACAGATCCTTGAACTGAACAAGACATAATTACACGCAGATACGCAAGAACTGATTTTATTTGTAAGTCTCGCTAATGAAGTTATTTTCTGGTAGCCCTCAACATGAAATTGACTTATACATATATATATATATATATATATATATTGCACCAGAAAATTCGTTATCTATAAGCGCAGGTGAGGAAATTGAAGACAAAACCAGCTTGGAAACAAACATCTAAATTTCTATAGAATCAAATAAAGAGAAATTTCTAAAAGGAGAATTAGTTCAAGGAGTAGAAATTAATACTAATAGTTACAATGTTTTTAGATTTAGAAGAATATTGGGAAGAGTAAAATACGAGCATTAATTGGAACAAAACTAGATTTATGCTGAGTAATCAAAAGATTATTGTGTATAATTTCCATTGAAAGGGGAAAAGGTTCTCCGTAGAGACTTGGACTTATAGTAAGGCAGAAAAAATAACTAATTAATTTAATTAATCAAAAGAATATTGATGAAGGCAAATATATAAGATTAAGAAGCAGAAGGAAGTTTGGGAATAATAATAACCAATCATAGTGAATGAATTTGGACGTTTCCCATTAAAAGAGCATGAATCATTGATGGACGGAAGTGGGTCCAGCGAGACGGCGGAATTTCTCTGAGACAGCGAAAAATTATCCGAGGCGTGAGAATTCTTAGCCGCGAGGGGTTAGCGACGTCCCATGGCAGAGAAAATTTGATTGGATGTTCACCCAGGGGGAGAGCCTTCGGTGCAATACTGAAAACCGCGAATTATTTTTAATTCGATTGTAGTAGAAAGGGCCAGGTGACGACGCCTCCACGGAAAGGAATTCGGGTCCTCGGTGGGCGAGGAGTGGTTAGACAAAGTCAGTGGTGGATCCGAACTCAAAGTATATGTTGGATGAACCTTTAGAGAAAGTTAGTTGGCGTGGTTGACTTCTCAGTTGTTAGTCAGGCCTTCAGAGGAGAAATATATTAAGAAGAAGATCTTGCCCCGAGACAGGAAGGAAGGATGGATCGACAGCACAAATGGATTTCTGGAAACACATGACAATCACGAGGATGCTGCTTTCTACGAATACAACATCAAGCAGGTGTGTCAAATACCGTTGCATCGTAATGAGACTAACAAAATTCCTAATGCACAACAGCGCCCACATTTCATGACCCTGTAAATAGATTGAGTTCCTTGTATTAACTAAACTGAGTTACCCGTGCTACTTTGAATCTGCAATTGTAATTGTTTTTAAATGTTTTAAACCAATACTTTTTGTGTAAAATAATTACTAACTTATAATAAATGATTTAATCAGCCTCTTTGTCAGTAGGGCAGACAAAATTATCATTAAAACAAGCATTTCGGAGCACATGAATAGCATTAAAAGCAGTTCACAAAATCATTCCGTAAGCACATAATAATGAATACCCACCAAATTGATTGGAACAATGTCGAAATTCTGGATGAAGAACAAAATTATTTCTCGAGAATAATGAGCGGAATGCTCCACATTAGGAAAAACATTCATTGTATCAACGTAAAAAGTTATACCAACAACTTAAATTTTATTTAAGATTCTCTGCTGTTATAATCCATTGATGGTTTGAATTTGTAACGGAACTTCACTCCTAGGCTGGATTTTGCGACACTTGCTTGCATTTCGACCGAAGGAGTCATGGAGTGCAGTTCCGTGCACAGCTAAAAAAGTCTAAAACCAATCATTTTATTTAAAAAAAATTTCTAACATATTACCCAATGTAATAAATTTGTATTTTTTAGTACCTAAAGAAGTCTCAAATGAGAAACGAAGCGTCGTAGTATTAAATATTTAAATTATAAAAATATTGACAAAGAGGATGATTAAATCATTTATTATATATTTGTCAGAAAAATTATTTAATTATAAACTTAACACTTCTCAAAATTAGTTCGCAAAAACTGAGTCGGAAAATTGTAAATCTTTTGTAAAAGTGCTTGTCGGGAGCGTGGAGTTATATGAGAATGAAACATGGGCAATCGTCAGTGTAGAACAGAAAATAATTGAAACCTTTGAAATATTGTGCTAGAGATGAATGCTGAAAGTCAGATAGGTAGATATGAGTCACAAATCAGAAAGTCTTGGAAAGAACATGATGGAGGACACTGACTAAAAAGAAAGGTATGAAGGACTCGTTAAATTAGTGATAGAGAGAAGAGTGTGGGATAAGAATTGAGTAGGAAGACCAAGGAATGTTAGGTAAATCATGCTTAAAAATGTGTGATTGAATGAAAGTAATTTTAACTAAGTGTTACAAAATTAAAAGTAGACAAATCGAAAGGGAAATTTAGATGTAAAAAATGAGGTATGTGACAGCTTATACGTAAAATAGCAAGTAAATTAAATTTGGAATGACAGCCGTCTACACAATGGTTGATACATGATTTTCAGCTACCCTGTAAAAGAAAAAGGTCTAGATCTCGGCTGGGATTTAACAAGGTAAAATGTTTTTTTCGTTATATGGCTGTCCTGGGCGGTTTGATCGTAGCTGAATTAAAAGTGGATCTTTAAGGGACATAAGCAAAAAACAAAATCTATTTCGGGATTGACTGCAGGTTTTCATTTGGAATTATGATCGCAGCTAACGGGTAAGCCAGCGCAGTGCTGCAGTTTTCTTATCGCTGTTGAGGATGTTTTTGTGGGCGTGATGAGGTTCGCAACGGCGGGCTTCGGAGGACCGGTTTCGGGCCCTGCGCCTAGCCTTGACCTTATGCTTTGTTTACATCAGCATCAAGCAGGCGAAGCTGTACTACCAACCGTCGCGTCTTGCCCTGGGGCCACTACCACGGCATTTAAATTCTGGCGGGCCTCCAGCATCAATTTAACAACAGAAAACGCCAAGGAAATCCGTGCAGTGGCAAACGCCTTCAGATCATCGTAGTTTCTGAACTTCCGCAGAATGCGTTACTTTCTTCGTGAATGCATTACAGAGTCATACTTCAAAGTTTTACTAACCTAGGTATCGAGTCAAGGATACGTTTTTCTTTCGCAATATTATGATAATTAGGCATTTAGAGAGGAGAAAAAATTATCAAATTTTATTTTTAACTTAAATTAGTCAACAAATGGTTTGTCTCTATTTCAGAACTATTGATCTTATAACATACTTTAGAGAACGTTTATTTGTGTATTGTTCCTCCAATTAGAAGCTGCTTGATTTTATACAAAACTGCATTGATTTCGAAATCCAAAAAGTCACCATAGGTATAATATGAATATCAGAATTTAAAACTCAGCAAGAGTTCTGTAAATTTGAAAATTAAAACTTGAAGCAAATTTTGCAATAGAAACAGAAAGTTTATTTCAAACATCAACAATACACTAAATAACTGTGAGCATATAACTGACACTTTGACTGCAATACGTATACAATACAACACACTTGGAAACATTTATCTTTTTAAATTCATGAGATAATCGTGTCATATTACATAGATTTTCATACAATTATATTATTAAAATCACCTATGGAAAATCTGTTTTTTCTAAATTTTTAGATTTATATAAATCCTTATTTGTTGCTGAACAAGTTCCAAAGAAAGGAACGATACAGCTCGCTATTTTTATTAATACGCTATAATTTATTTTATTGATGTTCAATTGTGATTAATTTGTTTAACCGACAAACTTTAAAAAGTAAAGAGAAATAATTAACAAAATTAGACAGGTCTACATTTCAAATGGCTCTATTTTGTAAGGTTTGCTTGTTACATAAGGCCGTATCTACTGTTATCGGTTCCACAGACGTTAATTTGTTCATTGTGACTGATTTGTCTGAGTTATATAATTAATTTCACTAAAGTTACAACAAATGTTTCCGAGGTTGTTGAGCTACATTTCTAAAAAAATAAATTGTAGTACGTATTTGCACTTCACATTCTGTTTTCACAGTATGGACATTTGTAGACAATATTTTGAATCAAATGCAAAACATCAAATAAAATCAGAGATCTGAAATTTTTTTTTATTATAGAATAAACATATTTCTTAAAAAAATGTAATTAAATGATACGAGTTCGTATTCAACCTATAACAGTAATAGAGGTTTAATTAGACATCCGTTTTTTCTATTATCTAATTTAATCGAAACTGAATTCATTTAGAAGAATGAAAAGTGACTAAAGATAAAAATATAAATGGGAAGAACACTTTATTTATTCCAAAGCCGCAAAGCAAAGTTTATAAAAATATAAATTGAATTTTGAATGGAATGGAGATTTCATAAGCAAAAAACCTCGGAAAGTAATTCCCGAAAATAGAAAATGAAAAAAATTCTCTAAAATGAATTTTGGGTAAAGAGTAACTGCAATAAGTCAAGTGATTTTAGCTGTTACTAAGTGTAAATTCAGATTCAATGCAAATGTGAATTTAGGCGTACAAGCCATTTCGGGTATGACCTAGTGTCCCGTATTTTTTTGTTGCTACTCCTTAAGGTGACCCAACTTTCACAGGAAATCAACCATTCTCTCACTTGAGACTTTCTCTAATTTCGAATATTTTCTCATACTGTACGTAATTTCCAGGAAAAGCAAAAAAAGATAATTTCCTGAATGTTTATGATTACATCTATTAAATAAAAGTCGGTGTATGACTCTAGACTTTGAAAATAATGAGATATTTGTTTGATACAAAGCTGATGAATAATTCTGATTTGTACTAGTACCCTTGACTTTGTAAATATCTGAATTATTTATAACTTACCAACTGACTGATGTTAACAGGAATTCCAATGCAACGAACTGAAAAATAAATAAAGGTATTAGATTGAATGATTAAGCTAGAAATTAAAACTACAATGTACACACTAATTTGTTTAGCATGTCTCATTATTTTTACATTAGTATCAGAAAACAGGCAAAGTCATATTTTTAATTGGCATGTATTTATGGCATACCCCAGAGCTAAATTCGTAGAAGCAAATTAAAACGTTGTAAGTCAGTCACATTCAACTAAACAGAGCGAGTATTTATCTATTCTAAAAGAAACGTGTATCACATTTGCGGAAATAAAAAGAACTGGAAGATCTTCGTCAAAATAGCTTCCATTCAATACTATAGACTATATTCCAGAGCGTTTTGTAATTTTCTGTAAAATCATATGTCTATAAGAAAAGCATAATAATTTCTAAGGATTACATTATTTTCCCCAATCTTCTAGAAAGTTCCTCAGAATGTTTGTAATATTCTAGGATGGTCCTTCTTAACATTATCGAAAATGTATATTTTTTTGTTTCTATTATTTACATACAGTTTCACTAATTTAATTACCATATAATGATGCTCCTAGTAATTTTACAAGATCGTAAATCTTTATTCTAGTATTATAATGAAGTTAAGCTCTTTATGAGGTAGGATTAGTGAGAAAACATAAAATTAGTATTTACAACATCGTCATTTAAGCCACTTAGTTTTCTAAAATTAAATTATTTTTATATATGCTAATTAAAATAATTTTGACAGTCATCCTTAATTGAATTTTATTAAATTATAAAGGAAACTTTCGAAAATTTAAATGTCGTATTCATCTATGGAACCGTCTGCGCCATAACAAATTACAAATTATTTTCTAATAATTTTCACGAAAGGTGGGTCAAAATTAAAGCTGTAGGTAATGGTTCCAGTCAACAAATTTGTTCATGAAACAGTCTCATAACTGTCTTGAATGTGAATTTTTAAGTAATTTGATGTCCAATAACTAACTTCTGAGGATACATTTTTATGTTACTATTAAATTAATGAATCACATTGTAAAGGTTTAATAAAGGATCACAGATGTACCTCTAAAGTTATTTGAGTTTATGTAAGCATTTAATGCCATACGGAAATTAACTCCAAGGATCCGATACATAGTTTCCGGTAGAAGGTTTATAGTTTGATATCACTCTGTGTAACTTAGAAGCACCCGAACTTGTATGGCTTTTGTTCCCATGTTTTGTGACAGCGCAACAGGCGTATAAAGTTACGGACAACTTTCAAGATTCACTGGCAGAAGCAACACATTGTGTTGTTTCGCGTATCAAGGTCCCAAAATAACTACTAACGGACGGTGTTGTTAAAACCACTTTCTCCGACTTATCTTAAATGCTCATGAAATGTAGGCCACAGGTGATAAAGGAAAGCTCGCATAAGAAAATAATAAGGCTAGGAGGGTATGATGGCTGACTCATTTTGAAAATGAAAACTTGTATGACTTTCGGAGAAAAATAATTAACTGTAGGACATTTTCTCTATAAAAGTCGTATAGATTTTTAATATTTGAATAATGTGGATATACTTACAATACTTACATTCCTGATAAATAATCTCAGTCCAACATTCAAATTTCAGAACAAAATATTAACTTTCAATATAAAATTCATCAAAATTACGTAATATAATATATACATCGACTTATAAAATAAAAGCATGGTCAATTATGTTGTATTTACAAAAATACGGAAGGAAAAAATTGACAAATCTGTAAATGTATTTTTCAACAGAAATACGGATAAGCAAATTTTAGCGAAGTAGATTCTTAAACTGCATTTATATAATCACAAATTGTTTAATAATTATTTATCAAACAGGAAACAAAAAGTAACACTGAAAATCTCTTAAGGCATACATTAAGTTCAGGCTTCGGAAATATAGAGGTTGGAGGAGTTCCACAGGGCTCTATTTAGATACGTTAATATTCTTAACACATATAAATAACTTGCATAATTAATTAAACCAGTCTCTAATGCTATTCGATTTGAGGATCATATTAATAAAAGTCTATAGGGGTACGTTAGCCATGGTTGTCAATAATACCATAAATTAAAATCTAACATATTCTAAACTGGCTTGACTCTAAACTGTAATACATCCACAATTCTATTTCACACAATAATTGCTTCATTAATCCCAGTAACTTTATAAAGCTATATGCTTAATGAATTGGTAACTACAAAATTCCTAGGTCTTTCAGAGCATAATAGACACAACAAAAAAGAACATGTTAATAAACCAAACGTTCAGCGCCGTAACACATGGGGTCAGGGTTACACCAATTTAAAAATTTTGTAAAACTAAATATCTAGCATATATAGGGTCTTTATATAACTTAATGTCATATAGAATTTTCTCTGCCCCAAAAGCGTGTAATTACGTCAGCCAAATTCTAGGTCTTCATACTGAGATTACTCTCTCAGGTCAATTCGGTTACTCATTTATAAAACATAATTATTATAAATTAAGTAAATAAATTACCGTTTGACATTCAAATGATCAAATGAAATAAATAAGCGACCGGTTTAAAGATTGAACGACGTTTCGTCACCACATTTGGGACTTCTTCAAGTGTTAGAAGCCTTATAAGACTTACAATAGTAGAATTTACAATCAAAATTGCGGCTCCTAATAAACCTCATACTGATAATAAGTTGATACAATGTGCAGTAGAACGATTTAAATGTACATCAACACCTGTGTACTGAGGTCGAAGATCTTGGGAATACGCTAATGGGCTTTTACTTCTCCCATCGGATTAGTGGGCCAACTGTCTCCTAAAACTGGTGAAGAGAGAGAGAGAGTAGGGAATGCTGCGATCCCACAGAAAACTCTTCTCCCGTCATTCGGAAAGGTGTCATATGTCGTTGTTATGATCCTACATCTGGTCTTATGCAACCCTCCACGCTAATCTATCCTGTGCAAGCCGTTTTATTTCTTCATGCTTAGCGTATTCCATCCTTTGACTCTTTCTTCTGCTATCGCCCCTCACACTTCCCTGTAATTATAATTTTACAAGACCCTCATGCCTTTTAATTTATCCCTTCCATTGGTCATATTCCTCCAAATTGTGTCCCTTACCCTATTCTGTTCAGAACTTCCTGGTTAGTTATCCCTAACACCCATCTGATTTTCAGCATTCTTCTATGAGTATAGTACCCACGTAGTCAACCCTTGGCTACCTTGCTCTATCTCCCACATCCCCTCTTTTCAATTCCCTTCCTATGCCATTAAAGGGGAGTTGCCTGTTTCAGGATCACCCTCTTGTAGACTTTTACCCCCCTCCCCAAATTAATTTCATCACAACTATTAATTGAGTTTATAGAACTTAATTTTTATATTATGGTGACCTTCACAATAAAATTATTAACAAATCTCATGTCGTACATAATCAAATCGAATGCAAGAAATCGTTCCTTCTGAAATTTTTATTAATAGCTTAACATATATTCACGTTAACTCAAAATAATAACTCCAAATTTCAAGTTGTAATAAATTAGACTTGCAATTGCCAAAAATTTTTTATGATGGTAAATAAAAATGGCTAAATAAGTCAGTAAATAAATTTAATTACTATTTATTAATATAAATATAACGTTTTATTCAACTATGGAACTTCTTCAAGTAATTTTTTAACTAATTAAATTATAAGTTATTTGTTGTCGGGAACTATTTTTCGTGACAGATGCTCCCGAAATGTCAGAAAAATGATATTTAATGACGAGCAGTCGCTTTCAGTACATTATCATTGATCAACAGTAATAATATTTTTTCAATTTAATTATATTTAAGAGTAAAATCACGTAAGAAATGTGATTTAACACAGAGTTTTCGCAGTTCTATTTGCCATGATCGTCTCTAAGTAAACTTTTGTCTGCCTACGCAGAGTAAGGTGAAGAATTGCCGGATTGCGTCACTTAGGCACAAGAAAACGCCTGAGAGCTTATTACCTTCTTTTGTGTTCGAGCACTGACTCCCTTTCATAGCAACACGTCCTTCGCCAACCTCACTAGGACAGTTCATTCCTGCTGTGGCTTAACGCTTCTCTTTCTCCTCGAAAGAAGCCACCATTTACATTTTTCCTTGCCATTTGTTCCAGAACAATGCACGTTAAGCTTTTTTATTTATCTTGATATTTCATCTATAACAGCTTCTTTCCGACGGATTTACTTTTCAGTGAATTCTCTGTTCTTGTAGAGAAAACTGGGTTTCCCAAAGTCTATTATAATATTCATATGACCATGAAATAAATACGCCAATTCATGGATTACTATCCTATAATTTGAATATTTTTTATTTCTTCTTTCTTAATCTTTTCCTCTTGTACCATTGATTCAGTTAGAGTTTCAAGTTTGCTGGGGATTGGCCAACAGCACTCAAAGACGTACACAACCACCCAAGCCCTTTGCCAGGAATCGAACCCGGGACCTCTGCGGTAGGAGGCAGTAGACCACAGAGGCCACCTTAATTTTTAGTAATTATAATTATCTAATATTTTAATCTTATAATAAATAAATTGGTCAGACGTAAAGCAAAAATTTAATAAACCATTTGCGAACGACAGAATTTCACAACGTTTTCATTCCTTATGTTTTGACTTCATTAGGTGTACATTCGAGTGTTATAAATTTAAAATTCAAACGTGTATTGTCATATAAAATATCTAAATATATTTAAATTCAAATTTGTATTCATTTCCAAACTGTAGAATTAATATCTTCTCAAATGATAAAATTAAGGACGAAACGTTGTGTGATTATGTTTTTTCATAATTTTTTTCTTAGTTAAGCTAATCTATTTTCTATAAAATTTATCTTCAGGTTTGAAGTATCGTTACTGTGATTTTATTCGCTTTTACACGGGGAACTGTTGGAAATATTTTGGATGAAAGTGTTTGTGTCGTTATATGGATATTTATCATTATTAAATTGCTATCCGCCATTTTCAAACCGAATAACGAAAGTTTCATAATCTGATTTTTACCACTTGGACAGAAATTTTGTTCGATTTACGGCATTTCCATTAACTGTGGTTATATTAAATTGACACCCACCAATTAAACAATAACACTTAAAGTTCAGTATGAGCTTGATTCTTACAGTGCATGATATTTGCAGGTTAACGAAATCATTGTTGTCAAGTGTAGGTGAGCAGATAAGCTTACAAATATAGGAAAAAAGTAAAAAGAGTATTGACGGGTTAAAGAAAAAATATGGGCCGAAACCGAATGACTTCAAATATTTGTGTCAAAGTTAATAAACCTGACCGAAAAATAATTTTTTTCATCCCCATAAAGAGAAAAAGTAGTGAAAACTTATACAGATGAAAGGAAAGACCTCAGCACTGATGTCTAATGAGTGTAACTAGTCGGCGAATGTAACAAATTTTAAGTGCAAATTTTTATGGTATCGGAAAGCAGTTAAAAAATCAGTTACGCTATGCTCGGTTAATGATTGGCGAACCGAATTATAAGTATCGCTAAGATAAACAAAACGGAAAATTAATAACAAATATTGGACGTTGTTAAGGAATCAGTATTTCATTTTCATTCCAGAATTATATTTGATCGACTGAGACTGTGGTATTAATTAGTATATTTGTTAACATAACTGACTGATTAATCTTATAAAAATAGCATATAACATGTATTTATCATATTTCCTATAAGAAAGATATTTTAATATCTTCCCATTTGTGTTCTATTTATTCTAATTTGTTCCAGAAGTATAAAATGAAACTCCTGGATAAATGCTTATTTTTGTTTAAAAATTAGCGCAGTTTTCCGTCCCACTCCTCTCCACTACATCTCGGCTTTACTTCACTCATACAAGGATTTCCCGACACCTGTTCTCTTAGCTAACTCTCTCAGGGTCGTACTTGGGATGTTCCCACGGAGAAAGTCCCAAGTAAATTTACCAGCAGAACCTCCATTTGCGGCGTAAACACAAAGGAGTTAAAGCGACGGTGACCTCATATACGGGAAAAAAATCCTTTAAGCCCTTAAGATCCGCAGAGATTTTGTTTTTGCGTTAACATCATACCGCTTTTCCCTTTAGCGTAAACCGCCACAAAAAACGTACAGCTGCGATGAATACAAATCTTTATCTTTATACATTAAGACGTTTGCATTATTTTAGTTATATTTACAGACTGCGCAATGTATAATTATGACATAAAATACAAACTCTGGCCGTCATAAATAATTTTTCCAGTGTAACAAGAAAAGGAAATCCCGACTGACACATCCCTCACCAGTTTCACCAACAATCAAAAGCACAACATCGATTGGAATTTAAAAATTCATGATCTTATTGAACGTTACCATCACCCAAGAGTCATATTGACTTCAAAATCGCCGAATGGAATTGGATGTGCCATGTTCACCAATGGATCATCAAAAATTAAAGCAATCCACAAAGACGCTTCACCTCTTACGGTTGAGATTTACGCGCTATTGATGTCAACTATTCACTGTTTGGAACATCTTGCTCCAAATACATTAATATTATGTGACTCATTGAATGCGATAAAAACACTTACTTGTACATTAATAATATAAACAATAACGGAGACAATATTTGGATTTCTAATAATAACAACCATCACATAACCGTATTCTGGATACTTGGCTACAGTAAAATTTTAGGAAATGAGTTAGTTATCTAACCGTCTAGCTAAACTCGCTGCAAACTCAAGCCACAGCTTTATATCCGACCATATGGAAGATTTATATCACTAAATTCCTCGAACCCTAGAATATACTGTACGTAGAAGATCTTATAACAACAGACCTTTCCACCGACACCTCAACAATTATCAAGATTTATTCTATACCAAGCTTCTAACAAGAAAGGAGTAAATATTATTTTCCAGGCTAAGAACCAACCAGAGCAATTTATCTCATTGCTGCCTTTTTTGTAGAGAACCTCCACCCCAATGTAGCTCGTGCACGATTAACATAACAATGGACCACATCGTCTTCCACTGCCCCAAATTTTACAAACAGAGGAGAGAGATTATCGGAACGTATGGACCTAAAGTATCACATATTCGAAAAATAACTTTAAAATTTTTAAAAGGTACCAATACTTATGAAAAATTTTAACTTAACTAAATTGTTAACCTTATGTAAGATATTTTTCACAATAATTATGGTCTGTTCTTCTGTGTTAATATAATTTGTGTCAGTCACCCATGACTTCATAGTTAATTAAGCAGATCTGTTTCTGAAATATGATTCGGTGGAATATTGTAACGAACTAAGTTATTGGCGGCTTCTACCGCTTCTAAACCAATACAATCAGGTGTACCTCAGGGCAGCGTGATTGGCCCTCTGCTTTATCTGATATATTCTCATGACATCCCGCAGCCCGACCAATCAACAGTAGCATTTCATGTAGATGACCTTGTCATTCTCATAGTGGCTAATAATTTAGCAGGTGCACACAACAAGCTTCAGGATAAATTACACGAAATCAAAATTTGGAGCAATAAATGGAGATTGAAAATCAATCCTCAAAAATAACCAGTAGTTCCTTTCACTCTAAGACGATAAATTTACAACCAGAATCTAAAACAGGTTAACCAGGACATACCAACTTATACTGTAGTTAGATATTTGGATCTTCACTTCGACCATCACCTAACATGGACAGATCATATCAAATATCTCGTGGGAAGGATAAGACAAAGAATCCGTCAACCCAAGTCTCTTCTGCAGGAAAAATATCCCTTATCTCTGGAAACAAAAATACTAATATGTTTATAACTAATAATGTCAATTTGGTACTACCCTTGTGGACTGTGGGGAACTGCTGCCGAAAGTCACCTCAGACGTAAACAGGCGACTCAAAAAAGACTTATGCGATTCATGACTGGAGAAACATGGTACGTCAGAAACTTTACTCTTCACAACGACTTGGGAATACCCACTGTCCAAACAACGTTCCGACTGATTTTTATGTCCATGCGAAATGGGATGTTTGGTCATAACCCATAATTTCAACAATCTTGGAAGCTCCAGTCGTCCATTCAAAAGATAGAAGACTAAAGCGGAAGAGACTCCATGATTCGATTGACTAAAGAAGGGGAAGAAAAGTAGTCACAGAAAACAAAAACTAGTTTCGGGCAGTTGGTGAACTGTACCTTTCATGTCAATTAAACCTTTGTGTTTACTATACTCTTTGAACAAAACTGTACAGTCCTAGGACAGAAAGTTAAATAAAATTTTTAAAAAAATAGAAAATAGTCCCGCACAAGCAAAGGGTCGCGTCTCAATTGTTGGCAGGCCGCGGGAGTAAATCCCGCCAAATTTTTCCATAACCAGCAGCTACGAAGGAAGAAACATATAAATAGACGGAAAATTATTTCAGGGTAGCTGAGAAGTTGACCGAACAGAAGTGCCAGGAGGCACGCATTGTATAGGACGTCAGTAAATGCGTAGTGTTATCCTGCCCTACCATAAAGTATCTGGTTCCTTATCCAGATCTGGTCATCGTGTTATCAGCCTGGATATTGACCCTGGACATTAATGAAAGAAAGTAGCAAAAAATCCGACAAACTGTGTGGAAAAGCAAATATTTACTGTAATTTAAATTATTTTAAAACTTGAATCTGTCTCATTCTTTTTGTGCGATCCTAATTGAGTTCGCCTAGGTAATTTTAATTTGTATATTTTCTTGCCTAAATTTAAATAATCACTCTATTAGTGACCCACTGGATACCCCGTGAAATTTAAAATTTTAATTGGTATTCAATGTTTTATAAATTCATCCGATAATTTTGGCATATGAAATATTGCATTTTAGTGATTTTTAATGAACGTTAATATGAAGCCATTTAATTATTATAATCCAACAATTAATAAATTAAAATTTGAGATATTTACAAGTTGGCTGCCCCTAACGTGGTATTTTTGAATAAGTAGTTACATACAATTTCTTAAATCGCGTCATTACAATTTGCTAGAGCAAAGAATTATATATTTCAGGAAAAATATTTATAAATTGTGTACTATCATATATTATGAAAATAAATAAAATCAAATTCTAAATAGGCAAAAATTTTAAAGAATTGGGAATCCGTTACCATTTTGAACTGAACTGTAGCAAGATGTAATATTATCTTAAATCTCGTACCCATATTGCATTAATTTTTTTCGGTTAGAACAAGGTAATAAGTATCAAAAAAACATTTTCAAACAGTCTGAATGTTAATTGTTTATGATCTAGACCACACAAATGTTTTACTGTACAAATGTAACTACAAAAGTTCTCCAAAAAGTAAAAACTATTGTAAATTTCTCATAATTTATTAAAGGTTTTTGTATGTATAAATTCAACAAAGCTTCATTTGCGTACGATTTATAAATTTGTAATGTTTTTCGGATGCTTCACACAGAAACACTTCATATTTCGTACTTAAATAAATAATAATAGTAATAAGATAAATCTAATATAAGTCGGGTCGACTACAAGGTCATTGCCGACCGCTCTACGTGTAATTAGCTTAAATAAAAATTATCTGTTGCAATCCTAGTTACATTTAAATATTCTCGTACAACTTAGTTTCCCTTAGGAATAATAGCAGGTTCTTTGTTGCTTTTTCTTCTCCCAGGATCTTTAGTGGGTCGGGAACTTGCGTCTCCAAATACTCGTAGTTAAAGCTCGTAGTATACAGAATAAACTTTATAACGATGGTTAAAGGAAATTAAAACTTGGCGATAAGGAATTATTACATGCTCTGTGTGTCAGCACGTAAGCTGAAGGTTTGAAGAAGAATTCTTCCCATTTCCACCTTCTTTTTTGCTTTCGTGGTGAATAAGGCTGTTAGCGTGCAGAACCTTGCACCTGCGAGCAACAGCTACGATCATCAGTTTCGCCTCGGTGAGCGCCTTTCCTGCTATTGTTTCGCATGATTAATTACTGTATTCACTATCCTAACACACTTGTCGTGGGAATTATATTTGGATACCTAAATACAGGTTCTCCAAGTGAAAACCATATTATTGACAATATGACATGTTCCAGCCATCGAAGGAGATTCCAGTGTTTCCCTTGAGTTACGGAAAGTATAGTTTCTATTCTTCCTGTAATGTCAGGTCAACATTGCTTCCTTTATATTTCATTCCAAACTCGGTATAAACTAGTACTTCTCTTCATAAAATGCACAGAATTTTAATTAAAACGTTACATAATTCAGTTCTCATCAAATTTATGCACTAAATTCTTAGATACAAGAAAAGATTACTAACAAAAAATTCCCACCTTTAATTTTTCCATGATGATGACGACTACGGAATATATTCTTTTCCTTACTGGTACCATTTCATCACATTCTCCCGCAATATTTCACTCAAACCTTAATATTGTCGACAATTTATGTCCGTTATAATAATTTGGTTTTGTTGGGGTCACAATGCGTCAGAGTACGACAACGAGAGAGAGACAAGCAAGTTCAGTGTTAACGGCGACTGAGAGTGGAAGCCTCTACTGTCAGTGCATATAAGACATTTGAGACTAAATAGCGAAAGGGTTGCTATTCCCTTGTGTTAGAGTGTGTGGCCATCCCTACAATATTTATAAGTAAAAACCAACAGAGTTTTATGATTGTATCTAACACAACACTTGTTTCAGGCAGCATTGATGATCCTAGTCGTTTACGTCCATGATGGACTTTTCACTTAGAAGATTAAGCACATTTTCATTGATTTATTTTGTACTTGTTGCGTGCCCGGCGTTGTCCGGGAGCTTTTTTGTATTAGTCCGGTACAATATTTAATTCAACACTAATCTCTTGGTCAATATGTGATTTAACCGACACTGAGCCCGAATTCTTTTTAAAAATTTAACTTTTTACGTCTACCAATCCCGACGGAATAACCGGCATGATGGCTCTCAGTACATGGGAACTCTCCTTGTAAATTAATTTAGCATATCCTTAAAAGATTCTAAAACAACCACGAGCACAGAGAGAGTGAATATATCCCCGGTATTTGAATACAGTAAAATATTATCCCGGTACACTATGTGAGTCAAGAAAATACGCGCCGAAAAATAAACCGTCCAATCCAAAAATGTATCAAATTTAAAAGACCATCCTGAAGACAACGAAATTTACCGTCTCGTCAATTTATTTAAAAGGGGAAGTTTAATATCCTTACTGGACACAACACACATAGGCATTAATGTTAAATTATTAATTTTGGTTTACTGTGTACAAGAAATATAAAAAAGAATGAAATATACGAATATTTTTAAAAAAATACTGTTAATTATGTGTAACTTGGCCGCCAATTTGTTTGAATTGAAATACATGAACTTCAAAACATCACAGACCTATGCGTGAAGTTTAAAGTCTGTGTTATGGTTCACTGAATGAAACAAATGTAAAAAAATAACGAAATCCATCCACTCTTCAATAGAAAAATATTAGTTATGTATGATGTCGTTAATCTTTCGAAACTTTCCCTTGAAATAATTTCACGAGACCTTGCAATTATAATACACAAAATTAAAAATATACACATAAATCTAAGATTCCCAACAGTTCTCACCTAAAATATTCCGTCAGTGTTTACAATAGTCACAAAATATATTTAATTATAATCATAAATGGTTTTCTTCTCTATGTTTCTTTTTCGCCCTTTATATTTCCTTAGGTTCGTATTTAGGATATATTGGGCAAAAGTCGAGTTTGAAATCTGCCCTTGTTCCATAAAATGGCAGTTTTAAATAAGACGGAAGTGTACACACACATTAAAAAATCTTTCGTATTTTTTTTCATAATTTCTCCAGGTGTTCGTATTTTCTTAAGGTTAACTGATAAAATGTGAGAGTAGGAGAATGTAAAAAATAGAAGCTTTATTGCGTGCAAATTAAATATGTCTAATTTCCCCGCATTCTGCTTGCTTCTATGTATAATGACGTTACAGACTTTCAAGTGCTGCCGTATTCGCATATTTATTTATTACAATAATTCAATCCAAGTTTGTGATCGGTTTTTTAATAATGTGTACCAAGTTTTCTTGAAAATTCTACACGCGTATAAATAATATAGAAACATACGAACACATTTTTATGATATTGTTTGGAACTTGCACTATCATTACTTTAATCCATCATATCTTCCAGAATGATATTCATTAAATCTGAGTGCCTCAAAGTGCAACCAACTGAGTAAGAATGATGAAATATATCTTATTCTTTCACCAAAGTACTTCAAAATTTTCTAATTTTATCCCTGCATTTAGTCTCCAAGATGATTCTTAGGCACTTCCAGTATCCTCGAATACGCATTCTACGGAGTCTTTCAGTACTTCATACAAACAGTTTAAAAATTGTAGGCAATCCTAATTCAATTTAGGATAGGAATTATTTTCATACTACTGAAGAACGCCCTCTTGTTCTCTTGATATCATACTTTTTCTGATTCCTTTGATAGCACGTAACGATTTTAAGGAAAGATTTTGGCAAAGAAAAGAAGCAAGCAAGATGTTGTATTGGCGACCTTTGTGATAGGATGTCTATTGTGCAGCGATGCCGTGGATTTAACCGGACCTGACATCATTGCATTCACCGCGTCTTTCTGCATCAATGACGTCCCAACCGCCCCCTACAAGGAATTGCCTTATGAAAGACATCGGGATCCCGTAATTTGTCAGGCTTCACGAGCACGTGTCTCTGTTACGGAAGTCAAGTTTCTATCAATTCAGCAGCGGCTAACGAGCTCATGGTGAAACGAAGTACCGTAATGCGACTGATGTTCTAGCATTGAGGCTGACATTCGAAAGGTCATGTAAGGAATCCTGAGGTAGACAAATAGTTTCTTGCGACATTCACAGTTAATGAATTGCCGGTTAATGTCTTTCCCTGCCATGTCTTATACTTTGTTGAATGCTATCTGGGATAATTTACTCCAATCAGAGATCATCTCCCATGCTGCTCAAAAGTATATATGTATTTTTGTGCTGGTACATTTGGTTAAACTAATTTTTTAAAAAAATTATTCATAAATTTGGCCTTAAACTGATTGTATAATTCACTGATCATAGTTATTATAATTCATTTTCTATTCTTTACTTATTTCTGTTCCAGGTGACACTTAATATTTATATACTTACCATTATGAATGTAATGGGTCATACAAACCTTCTACTATGAAGATTTTATGAAAGTAAGTTTATTGATGCGGAATATTTTGTTTAATTATGTCGTGAATATTTAAATTAAAAAATCAATACTGAATTACTTTGCGTTGATTTATTTAAAGACTAAACTAAATAATAAAGATATCTGATAAAGTTTTAAAGATAAATTCTTAAATTCAAAATAATATTATTAATGTAGTCGATGCTTCAGTTCTGCTGCTCACAAAGCAGAATATGTCGGTTATAAGAACATACAAGACGATAGAAAACGCATTATTCAGGATTGCTTTTTTGATTCTCATCAGAGTTTCGTCTAATAATTCACATTCAAAAAGTATTTGCAACAATTCGGTGTTGAATTTCTCCCGGTGAACCAAGGCTATAGATTATAAAAATATTGCAGGGGCCAAATTTAGTGAATACCGCGGATTGCACCCTTCTTGCTGATATTCTTTGGAGACAATATTTCGTGAAATATTGAGATCGCTAAGACAAGAGTGAAAATCGCAATTAAAAAAATAGCCTATGAAAGACAATGAAATGCATTTTTTATTTTTAATCTAAAAAAATAAAATTGACTCTAAGCGGTCCAACGCGTGGTATTTATATGGCACTGCGTGAATCGCACTCGATTCGCGGAATAGGAAAAGGCTAACCGCAATAACACGAAATCATCAAAGATTCCTGACTATTCCAGGGTTAAGTACCAGGCTATTAAAGTAAAAGCCCAGCCAACGCAGACACTCAGTTATATTTTCTAAAATAACGACATGTTTCGGCCCTCATGTAGACCGATAATTTAGCAAAGAAATTATAGTAAAAACCTTAAGCAGTATGTATAACTCGAAATGTTTTTTTATTTATAAATTTTGTCTTTGAGCTATCGTAAAATTAATTGAATCAATTAATCTCTGATCATGTTTATTATAATTTCCATTCCTTTATCTTTGAAAGATAATAATTTCCATTTTAATATTATTAATTTTTTGTTCAAGTTAGGCTTAATTTCCATATATTTACCATTATGTATTTTATGGGGAATCCAAACCTTCTAATGTGAAGATAATGAGAAAGAAAGTTTCTTAATGCTGAATATTTGATAATTTTTATTACATTATAATATAATATTTTTTATTCTACAATACTGTCTTTATTGCACATTACTTTGTAACTTTATATTAAGTTAAGGGTCAACGTTAGGACCGAGAAGTCGTTATATTATAAACAATAATAAAAACTCATTTTACAGGTTATTTTTTCATTAAATTTTATTTATGCTGACGTACAGAATTATATATTAAAAAAATAGAGCATCTAGGAATAATTCAATGACAGACATTTATAATATTTCGTAAGTAGGCCTGCATATTGACCTAACTCCGTAACAATCTGTTTTAAATATTAGTTATACTACATTCCGATAACTTATCGATATTTACGGTTGGATTTGAACCACCAAAGGCTTTTTTCAGCTTAAGTACAGTTGAAGAAAACTGTATTAACTGGAATGGACTGTTTTTGAACCAGAAATGTTAAGTTTCAAAGACTGCTCTTATCTAAGCGATAATGACAGTAGATTGTTGTTTTTTTTAATTTACAGCTGACAATACAAGGATTATACTCTGTAAGTATTCAGAATGAAAATTATGGTGACGGTCAGTTTTATGGTAGTATCCTTAAGATTGAAGCTTTCAAAGCATGTCGAAGGTCAACACGGAAATTCGGATGCAGTCAGAGAGGTTTCATTGAGAGATGCTGTGGTCGCTGTAATTTAAAATATTTACATTCACGCAACGCTCACGGATGCGACCTCCAGGGACACTGCCAAGGCAATGACTTATCCATAATTCAAAGTTGATTTCTAACGTCTGGCCGATTTCATCTTGGCATAAAGTCAAATACAATCAGGTTTGCCCACTTATGCTCGTACACGCACGTGAATTGAGAATAACACGTGAACTATTACCTGACCTTCGGAGAAACTGGACCTGAACGTCATATCTGGATGGCAAAAGAAATAAATATTTCTTTCATTTTCTAAAATTGGCAGGTGTGTAAATAAAAGTAATTTCCGATCCTCTGTGGTGTAGTGGTTAGCGTTGCTACCTCGCATCCCAGAGGTCCCGGGTTCGAACCTGGCATGGGCTTGGATGTTGTGAGTGCGTTTTCACGTTGAGATAACGAGTTCCTCTACCGTAGTCGCTAATAACCATAGAAGTCGATGCGACTCGAAATAAAGATTAAAAAATATAGTTATAATTGACAATATTGTTTATGGCGTAGGTGTAATTGTAAATAAAAGTTCAGAATATTCCTCAACTGCGTAACTAGTTGAGGCTGTAGGGATTTCCACTAAGAAACAGTTGCAATGTGTAAAGTAGAGTAGAAGTAGAGGTTGGAGAGGACAGGAAAAATTTAATTCCTATTTTGCATAAACTCTGATATTGTGCAGTATGTGTGTGGGAAGAGTGAAAGAGGGAGGCAAACTCTATATTGCCCATGGTTCTTAACCATATTCATTTAATTATAGAGCTGATGCCTGTAGTTATCATCGACTGATGAGTGGATAGAACCACTAACGAGGAATTTCTAAACAGAGAACAAGGTAATGGAGTGTAGTATGGGAAACTGTGGAATAACAAACGGTGTTATATTAGGATGGGATATTTTGAAGGAACTTAAGGAATTCTGCTGCTTGGACAGAGTAATGACTAGGGATGGTAGAATTATAGTAGACATAAAGAGTAGGATAGCACAGGCAAGGAAGGCTTTCACAAAAAAGAGAAATTTACTTACGGGTTATATAAGTGTGAATATTAGGAAATCATTGCTAAAAATGTTCGTATGGAGCGTGGCGTTATATGGGTGTGAAACGTGGACGATAGGAGTTGCAGAAAGGAAAAGAATAAAAGTCTTTGAAATGCGGTGCTATAGGAGAATGCTGAAAATCAGATGGGTGGATAGAATCACTAACGAGGAAGTTCTAAATAGAATAGGGGAAGAGCTAACAATATAGAGTACGTTGACCAAAAGAAGGAATAGATTAAAAGCCCACGTTGTAAGACATGAGGGTCTTGTAAAACTAGCATTAGAGGGAAGTGTGTGGGGATAGATGAACGACATTAGGGAGGATGTGGGATGTGCGTAGTTATGCTTAAATGAAAAGGCTTGCGCGACAAATTTGCACGAAGGGTTGAATCAGAGCAGTCTTAGGACTGATCACTACAACACGAACCTATAGTTAATAATAACTACAAATTGTTGTAATGGAATAATGATACTCTTTTTTGCGTGATTGAGATAAAGGCTGGAATTGATTTCAGTGTTCTCAACACGCAAGCATTTAATCTCTCAGAAAATAAATAGCTGTTTCATACAGTCGCTACGCTGCTATTTACATTTGTTTAGACTCTCTTCTGTGGCAGAAAATTGTATTTAGATTTAATCACAATCTTGAAGTAGGATTCACTTTAAAATGTACTTGGATCGAGGTCTGCAAAAAATATAAATAGTGTGATAACCTGGATACGTAAAACTTATAACACGATTTTGCTTTGGAAAAGTTATTAATAATTTTGTAGAACAATGTTTGGTTCGTCAACTAAGTTTCGATTTTTTATTATACGTTTAAACACTAGTATGGAAATTTATTCAAAATTTTTACCTAACTATTAACCGTTATTTTAAATTGCGACGGCAGAAGTCTTTCTTTTTTTACCTTTGTTTGAAAAGTGATTGAAAGGCCGGTTTTTCCTGTAATGACCTAGTAGCTGCTAATGAACACAGACGTGGAAACGGAGCATGGCTAATGAAATTGGCACTAGCGGCTTTTCAAGCCGTAATATTGTTCTGGGAAAACTGTGTCATTCCAGGTATGGCCATGGATCTCTTCTCTACATTCAATGCCAATTGTTACACTTGCACGTCAGTTACAGGAATCTACACAAGACGAAATGAGGTACATTACAGTTCCCGGTAAAAGACATAGAATGTGTGTTTCAACCTAACATAGGCATGGTTCAGCAGAAAATTTCACTTAATTTGGAGCCCCACTGGTCCCCAGAAACATTGAAATTTTTTACGTAGTATACGGATAAAGAACAATTATCTCCAGATATAAAATATTATAAGAATAGCAAAACAAGAAATGGAGATGCAGTGACAAAGCCCTTTTAGAATTCAACCGGTTTCTTTGGGTGACAGGCTATTTGAAATTTTCTAAAATATTTAAATACTGAAAAAGTAATGAGCAAGTTTTAAAAGGGTAATTAAATCGCTGGCCTATTTGAGTACCATACTTTCCTGAAACTGTAAGTCGATGTTGCGCCTTTAAATGCGTCGCGTAAGGGGTCTTTGACCTCTACTAGATTCTGCTATTAGTACCACTTGCTAAGAAACACCAACAATTTACATGGTCACGGTTCCGCGTTCTCTGCCACCGTCCACTATGGCTTAACGGTTCCCTACTATCAGCTGTCAACACCGAGCAAAATAAACACAACGCATTTTTGTATAGTAATTCACAAAGGCAACAAATGCAAAATGGGTGAATCCTTCCTATTTTAGTTGGGGAGGGGGAATGGCTCTATTTGGGTGATCCAGAAACTGCCAACTGCTCTTTGATAGTATAGGAAGGGATGTGGAAGGTAGAGTTCGGAAGTCAAAGGCTGATTAGGGCCCACGGGTATAGTTTAAGGATCCTCCCCTTTGTTTCAACTAAAAGAGATGCAGGGAAAACCCTGGGTCGGGCGTTTGGATACTATTCTCACATCTTTACGAAAACGCCATTTGAGTTTTCTGTGGTGTTGCAGCATTCCCTTCTCCGTGTCTCCACAATTTGTAGGAGCCTCGGAATGTGGGAACCTTAAAAGAAACAAAGAGAGTACGAGGGATTCCCACAACAGTCAGGTAAGCCCGCAATCAATATGAGGAGAAATACCTGCGAGAGGAAATATATATAAGTAAAAGCTATTTATTATACCATGATTGCGGCTTTGATAGAAAGCTTCTTCTGCTATTAAACTTGAATAAATGCTTGGAAAATAATTGGAGTAAGTCTATTTATAAACAACACACATCACCCGGGATCAATGCATGTAAAATATCTTGGAATCCATCTAGACTCAAAATTAATCTGGAAAGTGCATATACAAAAGAAAAGAGAACAAATGGACTTGCGTCTTCGAGAACTAAACTGGCTACTCGGTAGGAGATCAAAATTCTCGTTAGAGAACAAAATAACAAAGCCATTATTAAGCGTATATGGAAATTTGAAATTGAGCTTTTGGGGATGTGCTAGTAAAACCAACTCTTCCATACTACTGAGGGCACAATCAAAAATCCTCATAGCCATGGTTAATGTTTCATGGCAATCAGACTCTACATCAGGACCTAGGCATACCTTTCATAAAGGATGTTATACAATAAACACCACAAGAAACTGGGAAACCATACCAACCCTCTTTTACAACCACTGCTGCAACAGAAGAATAAAACGATGCTGGCTAATTGACCTCATAGTCGGGGTTCAGATCACTGGAGGGGGTCCAGTCAGAGCACTTTGAATACATCAAAAATAGCTTACAGAACCTGTTATTCTGATTGCTATTTCATTAAATAAATTTTAAAAAACCAATCTTCAGTTTTAAGGCTTTACCGGATACCAGATCAATGAAAGTGATAAATTGTATGATCTATTTTCAGACCAGCCCAATACGAATAAAAGAGAAAAACAAGACACTATAGTCTACGAGCTTTTGTGTATATTTTATCCCTTAGCCTAAGATAAATTAAAATTTAAAATGATGCTTACCGTTGTTTTCCCGCTGCCTGTGCTGTAGTTCTGTCGTGCTTTACACCGGAAGAAATGTGTTCAAGAGGGGAAAGAAAGTTAACAGTGGGAATATTTCACGAGGATCTCTCTCGAGTCGCTGCCGTGACATCCATTATTTGAGAAACACCTGGGAAGGCTTCTTAGTATATTACACGAACGCGGCCCATTAACAATTCTGATGAGGGTAGAGAGACTGTCGAGCCTTCTGATTTATTCCGACCTTCCCTTGAACACGCCAGAACAATCCGTTTGCGTCCAATTATGTAAATATTTTGTAACTATGCATTGCAATAATAACTAAGATGACTAAACCTTATGCCGATAGACGGAGCTCCAACTACCAATGGTTCTCATTTATTAAAATAAGAAAAAGATCTCTTAGGAACCCACCATTTCACAATGTGGCAAAATAGATTATTCACTTCACCCTATAACCCTTACAGCGGTAACAACCATTACAGTCCACAGTTTTGAAAATATATTCCTCTCAATCGAGTTATTTTAGTCAATAGGCAGAGGATTTTATATTAAAACATATTACGTGCTCCGTAGCCTTAATGATGGGGACAAATTTTAAGTAGTTCATTCAAAATTGGAGAACTACATGCTGTTTTCCATCGACATCGATAGTTCATTTCACTGAAGGAAAACTAATATTGGGCTAAATGATTAATAGAGTAATTTTGTTGAGTACGGGACACGTAATTAATTAAAAACAAGTAAAGTACAATATTGATACATTAATTTTACAAACAAGTGTACATCCTAGTAAACGTTTCAAACGCTCTTGAGGATTAGAAATATTGAAAAAAGTCTCCTGTAGAATAAAATCTGAATTGGATATGAAGTTTGAATAAAATGACATAATTTTACTGTATTATATATTACCGAGCAAGAAACGTGACCTTCCGAAATAATATCACATTGGTCGATATTCGTGTTCTGGGTTATTCATCTGGGGTACATATTTCTATCCTCGCTTCTACATTGGTCAGGTTTGTGGTGATGGTAGACGTATAGTAGATATATAAAGTGTAGGATAACACAGGTAAGGAAAGCTTGCGCAAAAAAGAGGAATTTACTTACAGGTAATATAAGTGTGAATATTAGGAAATAGTTGCTAAAAATGTTCATATGGAATGTGGCGTCATATGGATGCGAAACGTGGACGATAGGAGTAGCAGAAAGGAAAATAATAGAAGCCTTTGAAATGTGTTGCTATAGGAGAATGCTAAAAATCAGATGGGTGGATAGAATCACAAACGAGGAATTTATAAAAAGAATAGAGGAAGAGCGAACAATTTGAAGGACGCTGAGTAAGAGAAGGGATAGATTAATAGGCCACGTTTTAAGACATGAGGGTCTTGTAAAATTAGTTAGCATTAGAAGGAAGTGTGTGGGGTAACAACCGAATAGGGATGTTAAGGATGGAAACGCTAAGCTGACTAGGGATGATCTGGGATGTGCTAGTTATGCGGTAATGAAAAGACTTGTGTAAGATGGGTTGCATCGAGGGTTACATCTAACCAGTCTTAGATCTGAATACCACAACAACAACTTTCAACATAATTTGAAGCTAAGGTCATTGATACACTAGATGTTACTCGACTATTCCGAGGTTAAATAAAATAAATAGGTAACAGTGTCGATAGAAATTAGTAAAGCTACAAAAGGAATGTAAGTATTCTTTGATGTAAATAGGACAAAAATGTTTCTGTGTCCAATGTAGGTCTCTGGGTGTTTTAAATTATGGAAATAATTATAGAAATTATGACAAAATGTGCCACGCACTTTAAATAAACGTCAAGTCTTAATTAGTTTCACTGAAGCGAGAAAATGAAACCTTCACGGTTCAGGAATTCCCATTCTTCACATTTCCAGGGGTATTCTATACTGATTGCTAGTATTAGAAGAGGGAGGAATATGCATGAACTGTTTTGCCTGGGATATTGTGGAGGCGTGGGCGTATCGGGGGCATAGTTGAAACAGGTCGCATAACGGCATATTGTAGCGTGGAATGCCCAGGCGTAGAAAGTGAGCGTGAACCGCAAACGCCCTAACACACCTGCCACGTGTTGCTCCATACCCAAGATCGCAATCAACTTGAGGCAATTAGCATTTCATTTCCTTCTACAAGGCTTAGGCATTTACAGCTAGGCAAATCTTGGCTTCTTGTATTTAAACTGTCGACGTAAAAACTACGCCATTTGTAGCCACTTCAACTAGAAGAATAGGAGAATATAAGCTCCATAACAGAAGTGTCATCTGTAGAATAAATATAGCTACTCTGCAAAAGACCCTGATCCACGACCTGTCAAAACCAATGTGTAAAATGAAGCCACCAGGATAAACAATCTTCTTTGGGAGTGATTTATCCGGAGATTGAAATTTTGATGGTACTTGTTGAATGATGTATGTTGATGGCAACACAAAATTTGGTACGAAGTATTGCAGTACTATATATAGTTCCGTCATTCAAGTTCGTTTTAATAGCCGCCTTTCACTAGAATATTCGTGATATTCATACTTAATCCCTGCCTACTGAAGAGATTATTCTCGAGTGGAAACAGAGTAGCCTATACCTGTAAATAAAATTGAAGTGTCTGTCTATCGGTCTGACCGTCCGTCCGTGTATGTCTCAAACAGGCTCCAAATGGCGCAACGGATTTCAGTTAAAATTTCGGTGAGTCAACAGAAAATTCAATTTCATATCCTCCTGATCAGCGCCATTGTTCGTTTATGACTTATCTCTAACTATATCCTCAATTTCGTTATTGAATAAATTGACTTAAAATAAAATTACCAAATGTACTTGAAAAGTCCAGTACACGTGTGCCAATTAGAAATTGACCAGAGGAAGTCATAGAACATACCATATGGAAGAAAATGTCGAGGACCATTCAGACAGTTCTGGACTACTTTTAGAAGTACAGTTGGCATGAATTGCTTCTTTCTTTATCATTTAAAAGTTTCTCTGAAATCTGTAGGCGAAAATAATTTATTTCTTAGGAAATAAATAATGAAGTATTGTAGTTGGAGTGTCGGTCTGACTGTCTGTCTGTCCGTATGTTTGTCTCGAACAGGCTCCGAAATGGCTCAACAGATTTCAGTTAAAATTTTGGGGATTGAAACAGGAAGTTTACCTTAATTTTTCGTGCAAGTTTTATTTCGATATCTTGATGAGTTCAGAGGATAGTTATATAAATATTTATAAATTGCCGCGCGAATTGCTCATTTTTTTTGGGTCAACTGGCTACATGAAGGTGATCCTGAAACAGACAACTCCCTTTTAATAGCATAGGAAGGGCATTGAAATAAGGGGATTTTATTGGCTTCGAAATGGGACCTGTTCTAAACCAACTGCGTTGGTTTTCCCTGAAGCGACCATAAGTAGATGATATCGTACTTTTCATATATTCAATGAATTCAACTTTATCAATATTCCGTACCTGTTAATTCGTTTTTAGGGCTAAATAAAATGAACTATTTCGGCGTGAACGAAGTCACGAGGGTTACCTACTATTTTAAATATATTCACTAAGATCAGTATATGATCATGCTATACTTTACAATAGAATTCGAGAAGTATTATGAAGGTATTGCAACTACCGGGACTAAAACACAGTTTTAATACAATCAATTGTAAGTAGCCATTCACATAACTCTATTGTGCGTCTCATGTTTATAAAATCAGTTTTTCTTCGTATTTCTGGATTGATAATTTATTATCGCTGCTGATCCAATGAAAGGGCCCATACGTCGTTCTATCGTCATTATAACGTACAAAAAATTTTTCATTAAATTTCATTGTTTTTCAAACGAATTAGGTTGTTGTACTAATTTATTTTTCAATGAATTCAGATTAATATAATCATCATATATATTTTTTAGGGTATGTTTTCAGACAAGTGTCAGTGAAGTCCTTGGGCGGTCTTTTTGTAATTTTCCTCTCTTTTGGGTGGGGATTGATCAAAATAACAACGCCCAGAATTGGAGTAAGCTGTTATTTATCATCCGAGAATCTTTGTTTTGACTGATCGTGTTGATTCGATTGTCCTATAAACGCTCCCACATCACATAATACTCGGCATTATAATGTTTAAAGGTACGGTACACAATAACATTAAGGTGCTGTCCCTATCGTTACTATAATAGTAATTTGATTGTATAATCAGTAGTTGTGCACTAAAATAAGTTACAGGCAGTGAGCCGTAAAAATTTAACATAAAAATTATCTTTAATTGTGAGAAGCGGAGGTAGGGATTCAGTAGACAGGCAAATTACCGCTGAGTGAGTTGATGTGGGGGAGGAGCGGGTAATGACCCCAGGGACTCGCCACAGGTTCGTTCGGCTCCAAGACTTTAAATGCCAGGCTACGATGTTAAGAAAACCTTCCAAGATAATTTAGCCCACTTAATCGACGTAGATTCCCGAGACAAATGCTTAAAATTAACACAAAATATATTTCTCTGTAAGATAAAGATTAGAATTCAGAAGCCGCTCTAAATGTGACGTGTATCGTAAATTATTTCCAAAGTTTTCTTGGTGGTTTTTACTTCTTATATCTACAAGAAAGTCAGGTTGAAGTGTGTATTATTTCACAGCTATCGATTGATATAATAAATTGTTGTTGTGGTGGTGGTATTCAGTCCTAAGACTCGTCTTATGCAACCCTCCATCCTAACCTATCTTGCGATGCCTTTTCATAACTAACACATCCCACAACCTACGTAATATGCACAGCGTTTTCCATCCTTGCCTCCCTATTCTGTTCTTACCCCACACTCTTCATATAGCACCATATTTCAAAGATTTCTATTCTTTTCCTTTCTGCAGCTCCTATCGTCCACGTTTCTCACCCATATAAAGCCACGATCTATACTAACATTTATAGCAACTATTTACTAATATTCACATTTATATTATCCGTAAGTAGCTTTGTCTTCCTTGCCTGTGCTTCCCCACTCTTTATGTTTACTATTCTTCTTCCATCCCTAGTTATTATGCTTACCAAGTAGCAGAATTCTTTAAATTCCGTCAAACTATCACTTCCCAATCTGACACCCTTTGTTATTCCACTGTTTCCCATACTACACTCCATTACCTTTGTTTTCCCTCTATTAATCCTCATATGGAGCTATTTCTCCAGGACCCCGTTCATGCCATTTATTATACTACCAAATCATCGGCAAAGGATAGGGTTTTTATTTATTCTCCTTGCAGTATGGTTCCTTTCCCATAATCGGTTTTAATTTTTTTCATCGCCTGTTCTATATAAGTTAAACAGCATAGGCGACAGACAGAATCCTTGTCTTACTCATTTATTAAATTGGCTTTCTTTTCTTGATCTTCTATTCTAATTACTGCTGCCTGTCTTCTGTAGAGGTTATGTATAAGCCTCCTTTCTCGATATTTTATTTCAATGCTCTTAAAATCGTTAATAGCATTTTCCAGTTCACATTATGAAATACTTTTTCTAAATTTACAAATCCCATAAACGTAGGTCGGCGTTTTCGTATCCTGACTTCTAAAATTAGCCGCAAAGTCAATATTGTTTCTCTTGTCCCTACATTCTTCCTAAAACCAAACTGATCTTCTCCTAACTCGCATTCTGTTTGACATTCCATTCTCCTATTTACTATTTTCGTTGATATTTTGCATGCATGAGATGCTAAACTAATTGTATCTATCAGCCCCAGTCGTCTCCGGTATGGGTATAATTATGTTTTTGCTAAAATATTGTGGTATTCTTCCTGTTGCGTAGATTTTGCAAACTTTTCTGAACAGCCATGATATTGCTTCTTCGCCCGATGATCTTATCAGCTCTGCTGGAATGTTATCAATTCCTGGCGCTTTACAATTGCTCAGGTCTGTCAGGGTCCTGCCAAACTCTGACCTTAAAATTTTGTCCCCCAACTCTTCATCACCAACCTGTTCTTCTTTTTCTATTACTGAATGATCTAGATTTCTTATAGATATTCCTTACATTTTCTGCTATTGCTTCTTTATCCAGAATTGGCTTCCCATCCGCTCTCCTGACGTCCTTGCTAATATTTTTCATCTCTCCGAATCTTTCTTTGTTTTTTCTATAAGCTTAAATTAGTCGTTAGCATTTTTTGAAATAAAAGTGACATAGTGTCTATACACAAACTGGAATTTATAATATTATATTTTCCAATTAAAAATTCTGTGAGCTTCGGGCTAATAGTGTGAGAAGAAGTCAGAATCACATTGTAAACGATATTATATTCTATATACTTATGTTCTGAAAGCTACTGCAAAATGTGTGGTAAATTAACAAATTAATCTAATGAATTATTGTGTGCGAAGATATTCTATTGACATCGTTATACGTTAATTTTCGCAGATCCATTTGCTTTTTGAGCTTGTATTACGAGGTTTATTATTTCTGTAGCTGTTAATATCGTCCCATTTCGCAGACCTGCATTTGAGTGTTCAAAATAGCTATTAAATACAACATTTACACGACAATGAAAGCCTTCATTACTAATCCGACTTTATCCTACCGCACAACAGAATATATCCCGAATACACAAATTTATACGAACCGGGTGTTGTATTATTCATCTTTGTCGTTTGTTAATGAGACACTCATGGCTTATAGGGGAATTATGTCGACTCTACTGGATCGAAAATATTTGCTTGGTCCATTCGCTCAGTCTGGGGAGGCAGCTTTAGCTCTGGGTTCAATATAAATTCTGAATACCGTCAACTATAATTATTTAATGAACTAGCTCGGTGTCCGTAGTTACCCGGATATCATTTGTATGAGTCCGGTACAGTATTTAATACGACAATAATCTCTTTGTAAACATATGATTTAACCGGCATCCATAGCTTCACTTTCATGAACATACGCTTACCTATCTCAAAGTAAGCTTTATTGCGTCATGAATGGTATGATGGCTCGCGACACTTTAACCGAGTCAAGAAATCTCCTGGTACATTAGAAAACGCATTAATCTTGAAAGAGTCTAAAATATTCCTTTGCACTAAGAGAATGAAAATATCCCCGGTACTTTAAATTTCCGGGTGTACTAAGAAACTCAAGAATACACGCGGTGAAAAATACTTCTTGTGCATTAACGAAGTAGAAATTTTTTTGGTTTCTTAATCGTGTTACAAAAACTATCTATGTCTATATTCAATCGAATGACGTTTTTCCGCTATTTATTTAATTCTCTAAATCTTGGCACGACAATCAAATCGTCCAATCGTGTCTTTTATTTCCGTAAAATTAGCCAACAATTTAAAAAGGTGCTTCTGAATAGCACGAAATTTAGCGCACCATCAATTTAATTATAATACAAGAATTCAATAGAAAAAATCATTTAATGTTATGTTATTAATTATTTGATATTCTCACGTAAAATTATTTGCAATTATAAATACAAAAGTTTCAAAATACATACATAACCTAAGATTGTCGACAATTCTCATTAATATTATTCCATCAGTCCTTTTCATAGGCAACAAATCAAATTAAAATGTACCAACCTTTTTATTACCCTTTTAATATTTCCACAAGATTGTATTGCAGGATATAATTAGGCAATAGTTGATTTTGAAATCTGCGGAGTTTCCGTAAACATATCAAGCTAAAAGGCGATTCTAAATAAGACGTAAATACACAAAAATACGTTTTTAAAAAAATCTTGCGCATTGTTTATTGTCATCCTACCAAGGGTTCGTATTTTCAGGATATAATTGATCCAATGTGACAGTAGCACTCTGAAAGGAAAATGAGCCATATTGTGTGGAATTAAATATGGCGTATTTCCAACAGCGTGGGTGCTTGCCAATGCTCGGAGACGTCACAGACTTCCGCGAGATGGCTATTTCACCTATTTTTTACTCTATTTTTGCTTCCATGCTTGTGCTATGGGTTTATCTTCATGTTTTTAAGAATATATGTATCAAATACTTCAGCAAGTTAGCAATCTTGTAAAATATATACAAAAATACATACTTTTTATTAAGTAGATTCAGAGAGACAGACGTGTTGTTAAAGAATGGTGAATTCATGCGAATGTTGTCTTAGCTTGGCATTTATTATCTGATAGGAGGAGCCACCGTTACAAACAGGTTTATCAAAATTTTGGTAGACCAAACTTAAGTATTCTAAAACTCCAAATATGAAACACAATATAATCAGTTCAGCTGTTGTCGGATTCCAGAAAATCTCCTTTAAGGAAATTGGAAGTAATTCCAAACAAAAAAATGACAAATTTATATGTAAGCAAATTTAGTAAATAAATTCAACAACACATTCATATAAAAATGTTAGCCAAGGAAACTGCACACATTTTTTTCGGAAACACTAAATGTTGATTTATGTTTAATGTAAATATATAATTATAAATAAAGTTATTAAATTAATCTGACTTATTAATATAATTGGCCATTCCTTGTATTTTATTTGTAAGTCTATAATGCTTGTTGAACTGTTAAATTTCGTCAGTCTGTACATACAACTTTTAAATCGATATATTCATATATGTAAAGAATATAATAATCAGCCATAGGTAAGAATATGAAAATAGTTCAATCTGTACGACGGTAGTTTCTAAACATTAATTTTCGCTGTAGGGGCCTTCCGCTAGTCTACCATTATTGCATTCCAGGCCGAGATGAAAAAGAAAACTTATTTCACTTTTCCATTAACAGCTAGTCATAAATTAAATTGGGAAAGACAGGAAATTTCTAATTATCAACGTCAGGTTGCACAGTGGCATAATTTTCTCGTCAGAATCAACGTTTCCAATTTCAGTCCTCGGCGACTGCGTCAATATCCTGTTCATAACATCAAATTCGATGAGTAAATTCCGGTGCACGTTGGCGGCGGCTGTTCTGCACTGATAGCGCTGCCATTATCCAATAATCCAATCTAGTAGCACCATTGCATCAACGAGATATAAATAAAAGACCTCGGTCCTGCTTTCATTAACGAGCATTGGAGGCGGAAAGAAGTGGGAACAATTGAATAATCGGAATTTGCACGCTGTAGACGCCGTAGTGCGCGTTACATGTCGGCGATCTCCTCTAAAATACGTCCAGATTTATTTAAGGAAAGACGTAACATAGGATTGATCTTGTGTAGAATTTTATTACAACTTCAGCGTATTAAGATTTATATCCACAGTCTTTTTCCATCATTTCCGTCGAAAACTAAAACAATTTCTTTTACATATATTATATATATATAATCATATACTTCTCCTAGAAATCATTTCATATGCGAATCTATAATTTTTATTATAAAATTAATTCTACTTCATTACGTCTCTATGATTAGAGACTTACTGAGAATTTAACAGAAATTTCAGTGATTCGGGTGACTGTCACGTTTCACAGTTTACATATATGAAAAAATTTTGGGACAAGTTAAATATAGAAATGCGGGTAATCTTTGAATTGTATTTTATTTTTAAGTTAAAATTCTTATTAGTGTCAAAATGCCTAATTCTGAAAACAATTTCAATATAACTAGATAAACGGAAAATTTTCGTTCCATTAGCCTGAGAAGTCCATTATGCCACAAACACTGGAAAATTTCCGAACGTAATCGGAAAAACAACTATAAACAATACGGAGTATAAGAATTATTAAATAACGTTACTTGTGACAAATTCCGTTATCTTCAGTTGAGATAAAAAGAGTAGTGTGAGAAAATTTCAAAACACCTTTGTTATCTGTGGCGGGAAGGACGTTCACCGGGATTAACTAATTTTACAAAGTAATAATAAATTATATGAGCTTAGTAACTACTTTTCGTCTTTCTGAAGCAACGTTTCTATATTTAAAATCGGTTAGAAGGAGACGCAAAGTATCGTCGAAACGTGAACCAATATTTAGAAATAATTTCGTGCCATTCTAATTTATTGTTAAACAAATCAGACATAAATAATGTATATGTTTTTATAAAGACCTTTCAGTTTCAGGTAATGTTTATTTACTTTATAATGCATTTAATGTCCAGTTTGAGACAGTTTATTTAATTAATTCAACGTTTCCGTATGTATTTGCATTTACTTTTGTCACGATGGGTTAAATGGTAGATTGTCGGAAAACTTCCAAATCTTGAAAATTATTAAATACGTATTTGTAAAATAGTTTTAACTTTTGGTGATAATTATAAAAATCCCGAAGAAGATACAAATACATACCGAAACATTGATTTTTTAATTAATTACATAAACTGTCTGAAATTGGCCATTAAATGAATTATATTTTTCACATAAACAGACGTAAATATATAACCTTTAATATTTTAAGTAACACACTTTGATAAGGATAGTTTTAGTATTCTCGAGTCTAAAGATTTTAATGGACTATGAAATATGTAGTAAATTGTTTACATAAGAACGTCGCAATTCAGAATAAAATATTCAAGTTGTTTAAAAGTGTAACTACGTTAACGTTTTCACATTTACATGCAACATAATTTAATTTACTGTTATAAAAATATGGTTTTAATTATAAAAACACTAGAAATTACTCCGATGTAGTCCTGAGTGTTCCTGGTAATTTTTAATAGACGGCGGTGATCACTATTAACCGATATTAATGAAAATTTGTATATAAATTTATATATAAACAATATATTCGGTCGTGGCGAATTTTGATTTTATTATATAGGTATTTTTGTATGTTATGTTAAGAATTTCAACATTTCACTGTTAACATCGAAACGTAAAACTTCTTAGTAGAGCTCTGGAAAGGTTCAGTGATAAGCTAACATCATTAGACAGGATCGTTTATATAAAAGCTATGAGTTTAGCTAAACTAAGAGGGTGCTTTTCACTTTCATATATCTCCCCTTGACATTAGATATTCCTAATCTAAAACCGACATGAAAGTAAAACATTTCTTCAAATCATAAAATGACATAAATGTGACAGTGAACTAAAAATTTAAATACACGCACGATATAACTTACTTACGATGGTTGGGAAACGCATTCGGGCCAAAACAAGATACATTCATTTTTATTTGTATAGATGACAAGAAAAATGAATTTCGCAGAAACGTATTTGTAAAAAGAATTGACCTTGATAAACAAAGAATAATTTATTATACATTTTTATGTTAAAAATTTAACGTTTCCATAGAAAAAATAAGAAATACATTGGCAATGCTTACAGACAGTAAAAATTATACTTGTGTTATACCAAGGCAACTGTTTGCGGTTGTATTATTTCATTTCCACCAAAATCAGTAAATGGCGTACACCATTTCTGATACTTATCACTGATATATATATATAAACTTGTATTTATCCACCATGGTATAGGCCGTATTCGGTTTTATTAGAACTCGCCGAAAGGGAAGAGTCAACTTAACTTAGCAAGGCGAAGCCGTGTTTCGTACACGTACACAGAACCGCCTCGATAACCTTGAATTAATGCATACCTCATCCCGCACATTGCCAGCTTCCTAATAATGTAAAACGCTTAGTGCCCGGGACTTTAAATTTGATTTTCGTTATGTCTTACATATTTTATTACAAGTTTCAAATCTAGAAGGTATTCTATTATAATGTAAATAAATTTAAGAACGCCAAAGCGATCAAATGTTTGGAAACATTACAGACAACGTAAATATACCATGATCAAATACAAACTGACAATTAACTAACATACTTAAACTATAATATCATTCTTAATGACCATGTAAGTCATGAGTAAAAACAATTTTATCATAAAACAGTTTCGTCCTAAAACTTATTTAGGTAATGTAAATATAAATATTAAATTATGTACATTTTTACATGTTGGTGAACAATATAGTTATTTATTCAGTATGAGAAACATGTAATTAAAATAATTCTCAATAATTAATAAATATAGACATTAATATTGATAGTTACGTAAGTCTGACTTCATTGAAAATAAATGAATTCAACAGCCTATTTAGTCAGAAATAAAGTTATATTTAATGAGAAAAGTTTAGTACATAGTAATGGCAACAGCACGATTGTCGTGATATTCAAGTACTTTGCATAATTTATTTCAAGAGATATAAACGATAAATTTTTAATATGTTGTTAAGTCATTTTGACCGTCAGCATATTAAAAATTTATGCGTTATGTCTCTTGAAAATATTTATTTAAAAAAATTGATTTAGGCTACTGGAAAGGAACGACACGCCGTGATATTGTCATTACTATGTACGAATTTTCATTAATTAAATTTATTTCTCTCAAATTATAATTAATATTGATATTGTTCTTAAAGAATGTCAATCAATTTTCAATTTTATGTGAAAAATTGTAATGATTCAGTAAATTTAACTTTTATGACTTATATGATCAATATTGGTATTAAAAATTTCAAGAATAATTATCTTTATAGTAATTTATTTATGTTGTTATTTATGAATTATGAATCATTAATAATCCAATTCCATGTTTTAAATATTCAATATATAACTGTATATTTTAGACCACGAATTCAAAATGTGGATAATAATGAAGTTCTCTTAATTATTTTATTGCCATTACCTGTAGAAGTCCTACTTTTAGGACAAAATGAATTTTATATAATTAAATTTTATGTGATCAAAAACTTAAAATTTTATCTTTCTGACATATAGGACCATTAATATCGGTATCATACTAAAGACAATCCAGAAATCTATCTCAGCTCCAAATTCAACCGCGACGTCAGAAGTGAGGTAGAGTTCTCTAAGTGGAGGGATTGTGAAATGAAAGCAAGATCATTAACTGCCGACAGACGGCCAGATGTTTAATGGCTTACAGATGTTGATGCATGCATGCTGGAGCCTAGAGTGGATCAGGAAAACGTGCCTTGGCATGTTAAGTTGTTTCTCATTTAACATACACCTTCAATGCTTCTAAAGCTACTGGTGTCGGGATTTAAACCCTGAAAACTTACGTCTTTGTAAGGCCAATGCCTTATTATGCGAGAAGCTATCCAAGAAAATTCTCTGTCAGGCAAGCTACGAGTCCAAACCTTCGGGCTTCGTTAACTCGGGGACCTAAGTGTAACAATGAATGTTAGTAGGAGCTTAATTAGAAGTGATTTTGATTTTCAGGGTAGTTGATCCTTTCTCGCACATATCTATATATTTTTTAACTGTAGTCTTCATTATATTGCAAACTTTAACAGCAGAAAAATACTTGACACCATTTCAGAATTTAAAAACACTCCAGTTGCATTCAAAATTTATCGTAAAATTTTATCTGCGCCTTCTTCTACTCGGTAAATGAGTTTTTGGGAAACAATAGTACATACACTTGGAATCTTTATAGAATGATGCAAATAGTTTAGATTAACAATTAGCAGCATTCAACCAAATGGTGTGAATAGATACAGTGACATCAAGGAAATTAATAATTCGAATCCTGAGTAAATTGAAAATTGGGGTGATCATTATTGAAAGTAGTTATTATAAGGTTGATAGGAAAATACTTTTTGCTTATCAACCCAAATTGAACCGTTTTTTAATTTCGTTGAAGCCATTGTATCTATTCACACAAATTGGTTTTCGAAAATCTACAAACTCAGGACATGCCCCAACTATTATTTTTTATCACTCTCCAAACCAAATCTTGGAATACAATCTAATTGATAGTCTTAATTATTTAAATATTGTAGACTGAAAATAGTAATAATTACAATGATTTTAAAACTGTAAAAACTAATTTTAGTTATTTGGTCTAAATAAATTACATTATCTTATTAACATTAGTATTATGTAAATTAAATAACTAATTATATGTTCAAACCAATGTGAAGAGAATACCTACACTTCCTTGAAGTTTTGCTTCACATGTGGATCTGTGGAAATCAATCTATTCTATTCACGTATATAGCTACCCTCTAAAGACAACAATCGTAAAAATTGACAGTCTCCGTCTCAACAATTTATATGGTGATGATTTGCTACAACGTGATACTGTAGCATAAAATCCAAGTATTTCATCTTAGTTTCAAGTAGAATAGTGACAATATTAATAATGGCAGAGGAAACATTACGAAGTCTGAGTGACTTGTCTGTAACGAACATGCTAAATTTATAATGTTGCTGAGATTATTTGTATAATTTTTACATTAATTGACGAACGATTGGATTTATTGGAAACATTTAAGATAATAGTCTCGCTTAATATTTTTCTTAATCTAATATTGTTATATTACACCAATCGAAACAGTGGTTGAGAATGCTTTCTGTGAAGTTTCAAGATAGACACATGTTTTTCAAGGTGAATTTTCAATGGTCCCTTTGTTTGTCCTATGTAACTAACCTTGCATAATTTGTAGGAAATTTTATATTCTGCATTTTTTATATAAATTATTGAGAGTAGAAATAAATAATCTCAACAACACTAATGACTGTTTTTAATAAAGCTCCTTGGTCTACCTTTACGCATATCTGTTATATCGTTATTTCATTTTATTCATAGTGGAGGTGAGGTTCACGACTGAAACGTAGTGTTTGTATTAATAAGAACAAGTACTTATTTTCTTTGTTATTATTTAATTCATACCTGACGTCTAGGCCATTACATTTTATTAATTTAAAATGTTAGTTATAACAGTGCAAGTAACAGTATGTACCATAGTTTTGCAACCACTTAGTATTAATCAGTGATGATTTAATTGAATCTTAGAAAGTTTAAAACCGCAAATATGCGTGCCATTTACAGAAAGTGACAGTCATCCAATATTATTAACAGCACGGTCTGGGATAAAAGAATGCATATGAACAAAACAAGCTAAACTTATACACTGACGAATTTTGGGCTCTGATTACACATAGGCTAATTTGATAATTTTAAGAATGAAGGCCACATTCCGTGCATCCCGAAACTGCATACATAATAGCTTGAAAATGAAAACTTCATTAGTACCTGCCGGTGGCAGGCGGTCAAGGTTACATCAGTTCCCATGCATTTACGACTAAAAGTTCACAACCTTGGGAATTTTCTGTTGAGACATACCATCTTTTTCAAATGTCTCCCTTACGAAGATAAAAGGTGAATAAAACTATGTTATGTATGAAGATTTGGGAAAAAATAATTGCCAATTTATAAACTATGGTCAAGGGGTATAAGCAATTTTATTTCCCCTCAAGGGATCTGAATTTATCATCGAAGCTATTGTCACACGCAATAATTTTTAATTAACTGCCACTGCAATTTCTTCTTTAATCAGGTCTGAGCATCAACTTAATGCTATTCACTTTGATAAGCAAACAAAATATGATCACGACAGCACAAAGACCATTTTGCACTTCCGCATTTTGCAGTCGTAAATTCTTGCAGTAACAATCGCATTCTGCGGTAAGTGCGAACTCGTACATATCAAGCTCGACCTGGTTGCAATGTAGGACGAGAAGGGTCTATCCCGTCTCTGTATCTCTCTCTTCACAGATTTCTCCAACGCGTAAATTGTTTTAACCCGTCGTAGCAGACGCGGTGGAACGAAAGAGTTTGGCGTATCAAAATGGTTTCTTAAAAATAGTACAAAAATCATTTACAATTAAATTAACCTTTTGAATTATTAGGCATCAAATATTCTCAGCAACATTTATGAATTTAGCATGATGGTTACAGACAACTGGTATTGTTTCCGATCACTCAGTCTTCGTAATGTTTCCTCTATCTGGCGTAATAATGAACACTACGATATTAATATTTTCTGGCCTTCAATACAGACTGGCACAAATACCCTGTTGATAGAGTAGCGAGTTCCCCCTAGAATTCTTAATTATTTACAGACAGCCGACATCAATTCAAAGAATATCGATAAAATGAAAAGAGACAATCCCTTCCTAAACAAGAGTAATAACATTATACTTTTAATTTTTGAAACAATTAACAGACCCGAATAATATTCAGTAAATTGTAGCTCAATAAACATAAACTTGAAATTTATAAAATTAATGAAAAGGTGTATTCTTCGATATTAAAGTAATCTAGGATCTTAATTCAATAAGAGGGAGCATAATTCATCTCAAATTTATCCAAAACAATTTTTAAGCGCATTCCGCCAGAAGAAACGGACAATTTTGCAATACTGTAACCAAAATTTCCTTAATATTCCTCATTAAAAACAGGTTAACCAAAAAACCCTTTGAAATTTCGTAAAAACCCCCACAAAATTTCCAATTGAAAATTTTAAGTACCATCATAAAGAAAAACGGTTCTCATATACGAAGGTTATCACATTTAAATGAAGTAAGCTGAAAAGTTATTGTGATTTGTTTTCAAAATTAGTGGCATGTTTATGCGTCCCCACGTCGATTAAAGCAGCGCGTAATTTGAATGGTTTTAATAGAAAAACAGGAGCGCATTGCCGTACTAATACGACCACATTTCTCCAACACTTCAGTTCTCTTCTCTATCGTGTCACGATTCAATCAACCCAAAAAACAATTAATATTTTCACGGTAATTTAAAAACTATTTCAAAAGTAATGTAATTTATTTAGTATTATTTTTGGCGCAAAAAGTGGTCACAATAATTGAAGAACCTAGTCCTTGGCAGAAAGAAATATAGTTTCAGACACACACCAACTTTACTGTACGATTACCTGCACACGACTTAAGTCCGTGTAAAAATCAGTATGAATTTATTTAATGAGGAATCACTGCTTCGAGAAGAATGTGTTGCATTGTTTTCCCTGGACATTGTATAATGGAATTTAATTTCCGAGTCATCGCACTTACCCCCGTGCACGTAATTGCAAGAACTTTTATAAAGAGAAAGACGAGTATATTAGTTTAGTGACTATAGTGAAGTTGTTACTTACTTTGACGGAGAAAGCGAGGGCGAGCAGCTAGCGTCCAGGTCCGAGTCTGAGCGCACTCTGACGTTCCTGTCACACGCTCCGTGAGGGGCCGCCTCCCGGACCCGGACAGAGCATATCCAGCGGCGCTTCGCCATTTGCAGTAATTAAAATCATACAACATAAAACAGCTCTCCGACGACAATGCGACGCCTATTTAATACGTAGCACCATTAAATTAATAAGGACGCCAATTCGAGAGACCTTAAAAACAATTATGCGCATGTAAATTTTATTTTATTTGTAAGGATGGAATTTTTTGCGTGATCGTTTCCTTCCTAATATGAGAAACTTTAGGGATAGAAGAACAGGAAATATGTAATTAATAATGCTATTATTGAATTAAAATATTGCATCCTTGAATTAAGTTAGTGGTGGATTTATTAATGGAATGCGGTTGGTTTTAAAACATTTTGTCTAAAGAAACATTTTATTTGAGGTTAATACTTACTTGATTATTAAGGGATCATTTTAGTTCATGCTAATTAAATAATTTTAAATTAAATTTTTCATACTGTGAAAGTTGAGGCTTCAGTACACCTCAGGTAGTAGGGAGACCTGGCTATCGTCAAAACATATATTGGAGTGGTAGTTTGAGGGATTAAGAAGCCGCTGGACAGAAGGATCATAAATGTTTGTGTGGGAAGGAAGCTTCGGTCTCAACATTTTGTCTCGTCTAAGACATTCTCACAGAAAGTTCATTAGCCTCTGGTGCGTCATTTTTAGCGACTTTCGTGCAGAAGTGTGAACCCCGATTTGTGAACTCGAAAATGTAAAATTGTTTCCTATTGGCTAAAATTTGAATCTGGAAAGGGAAATCACAGGTTTCGAGTTTGGTTAGAAAGTTTGAGAGAGTTAGTAGTTGTGGAGTCGTGGAGAAGGGTTGGAGTTAGTTGTTTAAGTTTGCTGCGAAGAGATGGAGAAGCTGTGAAAGTTAGCTGCAGAGAGATGAAGAGTAGAGTTATTAAAGAGTTTTAGAGTGGTTGTTGTGCGGTCAAGTTGAGTTAGTTGGAGGAATGATCGAGAAGGATGATTAGTTCAGAAGTTGGTAGGAGGTGTTCAGCCAGCGTTAGCAGCCAACTCCAATTCCTGAAGCGGCCTCATCAGTGGTTCCAAAGGTTCCAGCCAGATTTACCTATGAGTTCCAGTGCCGGTAACGTACTAAGTGTACCATAAATCCCTCAATGCCGTCTACTGAAAGTCACAGCAGCAATGACCACCATCAAGTACTGCTCAGTACATAAAGACCAGGTATTTGAGCCCACCATCCCCTGAGAGACAGAATCAATTTGCTTTCAATTTTGATTTATAAAGTAAATTAATTTACTGAAACATATAGCAGGGAGATAGGTTTTCAATTTATTTGTCGTTTTCTTGCTTAAATTAGAATTTTAAAATTGTAAACTTTATTATTATTTATTCTATCTGCTCACATAAAGTAAAATCCAAATTCATATAAAACGTTACATAACATAGAAAGGGAATTGAAAAGGGGGATGTGGAAGATAGCCAAGGGTTGGCTAGGACCTCCGGGCTATAGTTTGAGGACCCTATCCGGTATTTACCTAAAAGACACGCAGTGAAACATCTACAAAATCGGCCTCAGGCAGGTCGGGCTACAGGGTACTATTCTCACGCCCTTCCGAATGCGGGAGAGGAGTTTGCTGTGGAATCGCAGCATTCCCTCCTCCGTGCCTACACCAAATTTGAGTTGCAGCTGGGATAAGTCTTACGTCTACGACCCCTGTACATGCACCCCAGAAGCGTTTATGTTGCCTCGGCATAACGTTGTGTCCTCTTCTATTTAAAATCAAACATATCTTATTCATCGGCAAGAGAGATTAATAAGTATGACACGTTTAAACTCACACATGTTTGATATGGAGGTTTTTCTGATTGGTTCTCAACCATCGAGATTGTACGTTTTGACGTATCTTCAGTTCCGTTACGGATGTATTTCCCAACATACATCCCCAAACTAAGCAGTTTCAATGAAATATAACAATAACAGTGTGCAAACTAATAAAGCTTCATTAAACTATTTTCCTTCTTTAATTTAGTAAGCCATATGTAATGACACTGTATATTTCTACTAAACCACTAGTACTTTTCTGATGGAGTACCGTCAGTTTGGACCGAAAAACGCTTCATAATCACTTGCGTCTACTTTTGCACGCTTAAAATCGCAATTTTCTCCGTATATTTATGATATAAAGTATGATTCTTTGTATGAAAGTGGGAATGAATCATGCATCATGGCAAGATTGACTCCAGTTCTTCAAACACATATTATCAGCGATATACGTTTGTGTTCTGTCACTGAATGTTATTCATTTCATTTTCGGATTCTGAGTACCGTGGACTCATTTGGATATTTAACATATATATATATATATTTCTGAATTATTATTTTAATATGTACTAGCTATAAAATGGATTTAACGTGTATGATTTATTGGCGTACTTGTAATTGTCGATTAAGTGTGTCTTCTTAGTTTCGTCAGAAGGTTACTTCTTTCTATGGTTTATATACTGGTTTGTTGCAATGAAATTCTTTGGAGGTTGGTCAGGGCATTATGCTCCTTCACTAACTTCTCTCAAGGGGTCTGTCATCAAAACGAAGTTGCTGACGGCTCCTCCCATGATGAATACTCTTACCATTTCTCGTCTTGGCTTAACCACCCCTCAACAATAATTGGACTTAGTTGTCAGAGCCTGACGTAGCCATCCTATATGTGTAATGCCACGACCATTCCGGCCACTTGTGTGAACAATGTTAATCTAAGTTTCAAATGTAGCGTACAGTGCAAAATCCACAACTGTTGTTAAAGAAATGAGGTAAATGGTTTCTATGTTTGAAATAACTTGACGTAATTTACTTACGATGTAAGTTTATGTATTATGGTTTTTAAACGGCATTTGAAAGTGGACGGACATGCGAAAGCTCATCTACCTCGATAAATAAAATTGAAGCGTTTGTCTGTGTGTATGTTTGTCTCAAATAGGCTACGAAACGGCTCAACGGATTGAGGGTTTAAAAACAGGAGTTTTAATTTAAATTTTCGTGCATATTTCATTTCAATATACTGCAAGATGTATAAAAATATACTGTATACATACAAGTGCATGCGGAATGCCTATACTCTTGATCTGTTTATACTCCGAAGCTCTCCATCTATTGTTGAAGTAGGATTCGCGCCGTTATTAACCTATTCTCCCTGAGAAATAATAAACTTCTTTGGATCGTAAATTAGTTTTATTTGTCGGGTCAGTTTAATTTTTAGTAATTACTCATTTATTGGCTCCGAAACGTATGATGCCTGTTCAAAACTAACTGCGAGTTATAAGGTTTGCCGTGAAACGATCATAGATAGATGATACCGTACTTTTTATATACTCAATGAATTCAGCTTTATCAAAATTCTGAACCTGTTTTTTCGTTTTTAGGGCAAAATAAGAAGAACTATTTCAGAGCGAACGAAGTCGCGGAGGTTAGCTAGTTCCTAATAAATTATCGGAGGACTGTAATCAGGTATTTCCATTGTGTATTTATATTACAATTTGCATGACCACAAGAGGTATGACAAGCCAAAGACCTTTCTTCAATAGTCTTCCATATTTTGTATTATAGTGACAGTAACCAGAAGCTGCATGTATTTATTATTTTCAGATAGTGGGGAAAATATTTAGAATAAGTCATATGAGGAATAATTACTGATCTAAACAATAAGGCTTTTATTTGAGAAGATATCTTTTTTTTCCAATAGAGGGAATATGCCTGGCCTACCTTTAGGCATTTTTGACTTCTAAATACTCAATGAAAGTTGAAAATCCTGTAAAGCTGATTTTTGTTGTTTAGTGAGTCCTGACTCAATACCACCCGAATGATTATCAATAACATTCCGTTGTATGCAATACGGTGGCAAAATATTCCATGGTACTTTGATTATATTCTGAATTAATTTTTATTTCCGTCAATATAATAACATTAAAGTATTTATATAATTAATATATCCTTAACTGATTTTCTGGCCAGCTTATATCGTAAATTATATTTATTTATTTTCTGAAAAATAAGAGAAAACTGATAATCTGTAAACCATACACTCTTAATTAAACATTTTCCTTTAATAGTAACAGAAGAAAACAGTTGATTATAATTCTCACTTGAATCTCGTTTAGAATCAGTATGAAACATTATTTCATACGTCCTAAGCATATGGGAATGTAGGGTTTGAAATTACAAATAAATATACATTTTTGTTTAAAAATACATTTAACATAATGTGAACAATCGTTTTTTTATACTTGCTGTCATTCTTCTTCGATCGTCATCGACAACACTATTAACGATTTGGTGAGTTTTTCACACAAGTATTTGTCTAAAATATATAATATTTATGAGATAATTACAACTCAATATCCTCCTATTTTGATCTATAGTTTTTACTGTTCTATAAGACAAAAAATATTTTGTTTAGTAATAAATGACCTTTAAAATAAAAATCCACAGATAGGATTTTGATTTTTAAATTTTTAAAACATCGGATGACCAGAAAAATTACTCTAAGTTTTTTACCGTATGAGATAAAAACCATTCACACGTTTTTTCTGTAAAGTGAACAAATCAGGTTTTTGAAATCTTCCAAGAAGACGGATGGGAGTTATTGCTAGAAACTTTTTATGCCTCTCCCTATATAAACTATGTTCGGTTTCGTCGAGATTGATCCGAGTATTTTCCTCTGAAAATCGCACAAAATCAATGTTTAAATGTCCGCCATTTTATCTTTAATTATCGGATGGTAACATGGTACCTTAAGAAACTTGCTACGACAATTTTCATCCCAATCGGGATTTTGTAACTTTTGCCACTTTTTCTGCAGATGGCGAATGAGAATTTAATATCACTACAAACTTTTTAAAGTGTCTGTGCAACAACGACAAAACTTTAATATAAATCTTTCCGACGGTTTTCTTGTGATAAGCAAAAAAATATGAAAGACCGGTGACACGGTGTCACGGTAACTATATACTAAAACCAATCGTCTCTTAACCATGTGCAGACAAAAGTACTATTTAATTTCTATATAAATAATATTATATTAGCATATGGTGATTTACCGAGAGATTTACTACGTTACGTAGTAATATATCATACCAGAAGTTTTCATTGAAATAATTTCAGTTGAAACGATTGGGTGATTTTACGAGAGAATTACTACGTTACGTAGTGATACATCATATCAGCGGTTTTTTATTGAAAAAAACTTAAGTTAAAACGATCGGGCTTGACTAATTTATATTTGTAATGTCGTTTTGGACCCAATGAATTCCCGCGTTGGAAGCAAGAAGTATCATTCATCAGTCCACAGTTTAAATCCGTATTCGCAGTCAATGCAAGTATTAACTCTTTCGTAGGCAAATGTATAAACTCATAGGCATGTTGGTTTGTCAAATAATCCTTGTGAATCGAATATTCATCTAAGCCTTGAAAAGAAAACCCGGGAAAAAAATAACAGTGACTCAGTGTTTATCTAATTATTCACCAGATAAATTTGTTTCCTACGTTCAAAGAGTATAAAGGAGTTATCAGCCTCAAGAGTTGCGGGTCTAATCCTACATGTGTCATATCAACGTATTTAATCCTAGACGCGTTCTACCTGACAGAAACATAAAACAAATAATGGATAATGTTGTATCATTAGACGGCCTCTAAACCGTACTTCATGTAAGGCAAATATTTATCCGTGTTCATTCTTGTCTACGCAAAAATTCCGCTATGTACGCAAAACCGACAATAATAATATATTTTAACTACTTTCAATTTTCCCTAGTTGAATATCAGCATAGGATAAATTCATACCTGATAAGAATTCACGTTTTCAAAGGTGCATTTAATTTTTTTACCAGCGTATATTATAAGTACATACTGTTAAAATAAATAGGATGAAGAGTGATCCTTCTGTTCATAGCAGATTCCTCTTAAAAATTCGATCGTTAACTTCTTTAATGGTTACCCTACTTCTATTGGATTATGAAATAGAAAAGCTTAAGGGTCTTTAAAAAAAGCTTTGGTTAGTCTTGCATAAACCGATATAATATTTCGATAAAATCGTGTCTCTTACAGAAAAATTAAATATTGACGTAGTTAATATTCGTCTGCTTATGTCCTGTTAATAACGTCGTGCTGAATAGATTCCTGTTGAATAGCAGATAGAAGATATTTCATAAAAGCCGTTGCCTCGTAAATGGATCTCGTGGCCCGATAAACTGAAAATATTATTTGTAATATAACAAAACTTTGATTGAAGACTTTTTTAAATAGAAATTGAGCTTATATTGGGCTGAATTTATTCAAAGCAAAGGTCTGCTTTTTGTTAATTTTAATACAGTGAGTGAGTTCCTGGAAAGAAATTAATTGTACTATATTAATGTTTCACCGTAATTACAAAATAATTGAATAAGTGTGTTCTTTACTGAATTAAAATACGGTTCATGTACAACATAAAGCCACTTTTGGGGAAGATAATGCTGCATGAAAACCACAATTAATTAAAGATCGGATGTGTATTGATATAATAAATTATACTTAATGAATAATGTTTATTTTTGTTATAAAATACTAATTTATATGTAGAACCATAACGTTTTACTTTACATTTAGTAGGCAGTATTATAAATTCATTTGGAGATAGAATTATAATTTTAATTTAATCTTTATGTATACGATTGTGTTTATTGAAGTATCCGATATCATTTCTGAGGACTTGTGAATAAGAAATCAAACTTTAATCTGGTCGTTGTCAGAGCTAGAAGTGTAACTTCTCTGTCTATTGTAAATATTTGTAGAATTTGTTTACTTTTTGTTTCAGGAATTTATGTAATAACTAAGATCAGTTTATTAAGAGTCGTTGTCGGACTCTCGACTATCGAAGCAATATATTTGATTAGATAGATAGATTTATTACGTTACAATGGGCTGAGCCCGGTGGCAACATACATTTAATATTCCAATAAAGGAATATAAGTTAAAGAAATAACAATTAAAATAAAATTATACTAATATAAACATTCAATATACAAATACTTTAACACTAATTCTAAGCCCTAATAAATTAAGTTAAACTATTTCCCTAATACTGTCCTTAAATAATTTTACACTCTTCGGAAAAGTCGCTAGTAGACTTGCAGGCAAATCATTTCAGTCTTTTACGGTCCTATATACGATTAATTTTAAATGGATGATCATTTTTCGCTACATATGTTGCTAAATGAATACGAGTTTTGATATTACTCCAGGCCGGTACAGTGCACAAAGCCTGGTCCTCTTTTTCCTCCGGATTATCCGTGCCTCTAGAAATATTTGCTTTTCCTTACGGGTTTTGAAGCCAGTCCAATGTGTGTATCTGACACCGCCCCATACTCAAGGATAGGCCAAACCAAAGACCTATAAGCGACGTCTTTGGTCTTTCGGGCACTTTTCCGCAGTATTCTATTGACTTAGTGAAGCGCCCTCCACCCTTTCCCAGTTACTGAATTTATGTTCTTCTCAATTTAAGTCTTTGCTCACAGTTACCCCAAGATATTTACAAGTGTCTACTTGTAATATATTTTCATCCCCTAATTTATATTCAACTTGAAAAACGTTTCTCATTTATGTAAATACAAACGATTTACTTTTTGCCGCTTTTTCTTTCATCCCATTTTCGTCCGACGAACGATGAATTCTCTTTAGATCACATTGCAGAATATTTGAATCTTTCTGTAAATGATACAGTCATAGTTAAATAAATAATCTTATCTGAGACTCAATACCTATCGCCTAATCATTTATAAATGTTAAAAACATTAGTGGCCCGATTACGCTTCCGTGGGGCACCCCTGACGTGACTTCAACTGGCTCAGATATTTTTTTCCATTTATCCGAATACTGAGCTTTCTGTTATCCAGAAACTCGCGAATCCAGTTTAAAACTCGTTTCTCAATGCCCGATTTTTTCAATTTCATTAAAATAATGTGATGCGGTACAAGGTCAAAAGCCTTTGAAAAGTCAATTACAACAGCATCAATTCTTCCCCCCTCATTTATAACATAAGATGTATCTTGACTCTCGCAAGAATATTACTGGATCATGAATTTATATTTAAGTTGATTCTGCTCGTGACCTTCCCCAAAACTGGTTGTTGTAGACCCCAATCCCAGCGTCTTTCGATGGCATTCAAATAAAAGTATTGTCTGCAATAAACAATGCGGTGTTCTCATGGCGATCTGAGAGAGAGGCGTTGAAGCGTATATGGAGTGACCATTCATGTTATGCTAATGGGAGTTGAGGGCAAGGCGTAGGCCAGTGGCTAAGTGCTTCGGTTAGCATGGATCCGGTTCCTGTTGTGGCAGATCATGGTTGCCAGAAGTGTTGTGGGTAAACAACCCTCCGTCTGCATTATCCAGTCCTTGGAGGAATACAGCTTTACAAGTATTGTTCTTGACCTTCTCAACTGATTCGTGTTTGTGCCACATCGAGCGCTTTGTCCTGTCAGATTGAGAGGACCAGCTCACAGGACAATCTAGATTAACGACTTTCTATTGTCTTCTTACTATTATGAAAATATTGGACATGCTTATAAATAAATATTATCTTTGGATCCCTGCTTTTTACTTCGTACATAAATGATCATCCAGATCGCATAAATCCTATAAAATTAATTCTTTACGGTACTGACACTAGCTTGGAAATAGAAAAACGCATCAAAATAAAATCGATAACGCCCTGAAGTCATTAAAAGGCGGATTTGGTTCTGAACTTAAAGAAAAATAAACTTGTTCAAACTGACTCTGAATTATTTTCTTGGTGTTCAAGTGAAGGAAAGTTACAATGAAATGAACATTAGATACACTCAAGTAAACTTAGCTCATCTGTTATTATCTTTGATTATTAATGCAATAAGTAGAAAAAAACAATAGTAAAACATAATTATACCCATACCGAAGAGGACAGGGGTGATAGATGCGAACAACACAGTTTATTATCTCATGCGTGCAATTTTTTTATGGTTAACAGGCTACATGAGGGTGATCCTGAAACAGGCAACTCCCCTTTAATAGCATAGGAAGGGAATTGAAAAGGGGGGAATGCGGAATATTAACGAAAATAATATATAGGAGGATGGAACGTCAGACAGAATGCGAGTTAGGAGAAGATTAATTGGGTTTTAGGAATAATGTAGGGACAAGAGAAGCAATATTTTCTTTGCGGCTCATTTTAGAACCGACCTACGTTCATGGCATTTGTAGATTTAGAAAAAGCGTTTATAAAGTGAACTCGAACACACTATTAGAGGATTTTGAAGAGCACTGGAATAAAATATCGAGCAGGGAGGCTTTTACATAACCTCTACAGAAGAAAGGCAACAGTAATTACAATAGAAGATCAAGAAGGAAGTAAGACGAGAATGCTGCCTGTCACTCATGGTTTTTAACTTATATACAAAACAGGCGAAGGAGAATGTTAAAACGGAAAATTGAAAAGGATTTATAGTGCAAGGAGAAGAAATAAAATTCCAATGATATTGCAATAATAAGGGAGTCACAATAAGACTTGGAAACCAATAAATGACATTAACGTGGTACTGGAGAAATATTACAACATGAGTATTAATAGAGGGGGAAAACAAGGTGATGGAATGCAGTATGGGAAACAGTGGAATAAGAAGGGATATTTTGAAGGAGGCTAAGGAATTCTGCTACTTGGACAGCATAATAAGTAGGGATGATAGAAGTATAGCAGACATAAAGAGTAGGATAGCTCAGACAAGGAAGGATTTCGTGAAAAAGAGGAATTTATTTACGGGTAACATAAGTGCGAATATTAGTAAATCGGTGCTAAAAACGTTCGTATGGAGTGTGGCGCTAATGGGTGCGAAACGTGGACGATAGGAGTTGCAGAAAGGAAAAGAATAGAAGCCTTTGATATGTGGTGCTATAGGCGAATACTGAAAAATGACGGGTGGATAGAATCACTAACGAGGAAGTTCTTAACAGAATAGGTGAAGAGCGTTGACCAAGAGAAGGAAAAGATTAATAGGCCACGTTTTAAGACATGAGGGTCTTGTAAAATTAGCGTTAGAGGGAAGTCTGTGGGGTAAGAACAGGAAACGGAGGCCAAGTATGGAATATGCTAATCAGATTAGGGAGGATGTGGGATGTGCTAGTTATGCGAAAACGTAAAGGCTAGCGCAAGATAGATTAGCATGGAGCTTGCATCAAACCGGTCTTAGGACTGAATACCACACCAACATCAAGCAGATACTTCAACTCGAAAAACAATGTATATATAATACATTTACTAGCTAAGGACTTTATTATTTTATTCTGGAAATTTTTAAACTACAGAAACGTCATATCCGCATACTGTGTTGGAATTTTAACGTTTTACAGTACATACATTTTGGAAACTAAAATTCGAAAAACGCAACGTGATGTTACTATCGGTAAATTCCAAGAATATAATAGATTTATAAGAATAACTAACGTCTGTATAAGATCTTTTTGTCTTTACGAGAAAACGCCTTCTCTCACTTTTTGAAAACATGAACATTATTCAAGAATTGTAGTAAATCACATATGTCAAGTAATGTAGAATAAGTTTATATGTCAAGAATAGAAGTCTTTTAGTATCTGGCTGGTCTCACGGAGAGATATTTCTTTTGTTTTAATTCCGCCGGGAAGGTAAGAAAACGTGAGACCGTTGGGACTTATTTTGATCTGATTTCAGATTAGGTACTAGCATGCGTCTAGTGCCGGACGTGAGAGATCTGCGGATACAAAGAGGTACGAGAATATTCGTAGAGCGTGAAGTGCGTGCTCCTGCGTACATTTCCCCCCACCAAAGGACAAAATCACGAAGAAATATTAAATTCGCAAACAATTAGTGGCGTGTTGCTATGGAAATTATAGACGGTGATTAGTGTTTCAGATGGAACCAAGATGATGTGGCGATGGAAAAGAGAGGGTAACCAGGGAAGAGAGTTGTTTTCTCTGGAAAGTGGACAGTCTGCGTCGTGAGTCTCCAAAAACTCACCCAGGCAGTAGCATTTTGTCTGTCCGGAGATTTCGTGGAGTTTGCCTACGGTCAATTAGATGCCAACTCCAGCAGTTTGGGACAGCTGAGAAAACACCAACGTCATAGCATCAGCCCATCAGCGGACTGCAACAGCAGAGCCGTGGTTTCGTTGCCTTCCACCAACAGCTCCTGAACCAGAATTTAGGTGGAAAACGTAAGCAGCTACAGTCTATTTGTTAAGAAATGCAGAACTGCTCATTAAGTCTCATTTACTCTTAAAATGAATTTATAAACTTACCTGTATCTAACAAATATTTGTTTTCTAGAATATACTGGTTAATTTATGGAATACTAATATAAAACTCTCTTGTTTGTATGTCCAACTATATAGAAATTGTTTATTTCATGTCGATCGTCTGAGGTTTCTAATCACTGAAAAGTGGTGACGGAAAAATTCTTCAGGAGAGAACTTTTTGGTGAAATGGTTATTTTGAATTTATCATCTTCTTGTATTGACCCAAGTCTAGCGTTATTTAATGAAGTTCAGTGTTGTTTGCAGAATTTAGGATTACTTGTGAAGTTCGTATTACAAATAATAATTTTTATCCTCCTTTACATATAAGCTCTTTGTACTGTTCTGTAATCCTACTATAATCTATCTTATTTATTTATATTAGTGACAACATTTTCTCAATGATCCGTTTCAAATAAGTGCTTTTGTAAATTTTTATAAAACTATATATGTTACTTTAATCCATGTTGTAATTAATATCACTATGGCTTGTCCTATTTCCTCAGAAGACGACAAGTAAATTTAACTGTATGAATGCTTATTTTTTATGGATTCGTGCTTGAGGTATGGGGATAATTTTCATGTTATGCTAAAAAGCATACATTGTTTTCTAGAAACATTTTATAATTATAGACGTTTTCTTGCAAACAATATTTTCCTTGTTTGTGACAATTTTTCATTTGCACAAACATGATTGACGAAGGCATTTGATAAAATTAAAACCAATGCCCACTTCAATATGGTCACAAAACTTACTGTTCGTTCTGTTTAAATCATTAAATAATACTAATTCAAACTAAACTGTATAAAATAATCATTTCAAATTGTTTACGCTACACCGGAAAAGGAACGTTGAGTAACGGTTTGGAAGAAAGTAGAGTAGTGGTTGGCTATAAGTATTGAAAATTAAAATACCTATTCTCTTTAAACTTTATGCGAGTTTATCTAACGAAGTGGTAAAGTCTTGACTACAGGGAAGCGTGAGAGTTAAAACAGACTTCAATAAACAAAGCTCTCAAAAAAGCAATAACACACGAGGATTTTTTTAAAAGAAAATTATATTGTTAAAAATTTAAAACTCTTTCTTGAGGCCGATCAATAAAATTTTATGTTACCGTTGTTATCTTAAAATCCGTTATTTTTAATTTTTTTACACATGAGTACGACATAGGCAGCCCAAAGCTCCTATTTTTTTTAAATCTAACCATTTTTTAAATAACAAAATTACAATAAAATTTAATTCATTTCAATTTTCTTTCATTATTCTTCCATCCTTATAACAAACTGAATGCATGTTGCACATTCTTTATAGAAATTTAAGGGCGTGGAGTAATTGCAACAATATTTGGTATATACATATTTTATAACCCGAATAAAAACACTGTGACAACTATGAATAAAGATCTAAACTGGAGTTATTATATCAGTAATGTGATGTCGTTTGTTGTCAGAAACCCCATTGATCATATTTTAAATTAACTGTTAATATCAATTAAATTCATATCTTTGTTATTCACTATTCAAATTATAACTTTTACTCACCATAAAAAAATAATAAAAAGGATGAGGCTGAGAATATTATATTTTGGCGCCCAATTGAGGGCTTGCAATAATTATTATATAATAGAAGATTATATGAATATTACAGTAATGCGTACACGATCATTCTATCTATATGACATAGAACTTTGAAAAATGGACCTCAAACACGGGAATCACTTTACGAACGGAGAAAGAAAATAATAATTTGCTTTTTGTTTAAAAATCTAGCCGGGAGTGAACTAAATCTTACAGGCCCAAAAAATTTAGACTGATAAAAGTGACACATATTTTTAAATTAAAGAAAGAGAGCAACACGAAAATGTGGAAAATGCTTGTTTTAAAATATAATAACGAAATAGTATTCAATAGCACCGTATATAATTGTTAGGAATATTTTACGTGTAGAAATACCCATTAAAGAAGTATTATAATTTGTTTTATTTTTCATTTTAGAGAATATTTTCAGATAATGTCCGTGAGATCCATTTCCGAGGCAACGACTTTTATGCATTATCGTCTGTTTGTCATTTAATAGGTGTTTTTTCGCACGACGTAATTCGTAGGTTACATTTAGGCAAATATCAACGACGTAAGAGTAATTTTTTTTTGTTTTCTCAAGTCAGTAACGAAAAGTCGAGTAAGTGGCCTATCTTTGCACCTTTTATTTAACAGTTCCTGAATAATCCGTATGTAGTTTTTTTCTCACAATTCAATTAGTCACGTAAACTAACCTTTACTTCTCTTAATATTTTTTTAGTATGCTGGGTTCAATTAGCACATTTTCTAGCACAATACGGTGAATGTTTATTATTGGTATGTGTTAAAACTGTGAAGTCATCTCACAATATGTCGTTTGCTTGAATATGTCATTGTAATAATTTATGAAAAAACTGGAATCAGTATTAAGTGTTTTACACTTTGCTTGAATAAGAAATTTAATTTAAACGCAATGAAAATTAATTTTGATTTCAAATATACTGATCATTAGCGAAAAATTGATTGGGTTCAGCTGGTTAAATTTTCTGCGTTTACTACCATAAGATTTCTAGTATTTATTTTTATTTGACAGCTACTCACTACTCACACTTGTGAAATAAAAATTGAATTACCACTACCAGGTCAGATACATCCCAATAACTCTTAAAGTTAACTGCAATTAACCGTTATTAGACTCCCTACTTCCAAAAATCAATTTCAACTATCTATCTCTAACTTTAAATATTTCCTATTTCTCTTCACACAATATTTTTTGTCTCAATGACAAAACCGTCTTTCAACACTAAAGCATTTAATTCGGTGGGGACTTAGTAATATTTTGCTCTTTAGACATTACTTGTATCCTACGAGAACAGCTGCTAAACTACGGGTGTAACGGCAACTTTACTGGGCCGAAAAAGTTTTGTTCCTGGCACACATTCTGTGGCAAAATATCTGGTGTTTACGCGATATGGCATGATTGTCTCAAATTTCACCGTCTGGCTAAGTTGTGCTCAATTTTAAGCCCTGGAATTTTATCGCTTAGAATGTTCGCTGCAATATACATTATTTGAAACTATTTTTTTTCGTATTATTTTGTACACTACAAATACACTTATATCAAAAATTAAGTAAAACTTCTCAAGAGAAATTTTAAAATAACTTTTGGAGGTCAATTTCATTTATTGGACCATATTGATATGTTTGTATAGGTTACCAATAGCCAAACGGTATATTTAATAGATTCTTAAATAATAAAAAAATTATTCAATATATTAAAGTAGCCTGAAGTTCAGTCGGGAAACAATAGGGATTCGTTCATAGACAATACTTAGTTTCGATTTTTACCATTATAAGTGTTATAGAAATAACGAGTAACAATTAAGTAGTGGTTTGAAATTTTGATTAGCATAAGTTATCAACAATTCGGGGAAGGTAGACGTGAAAAGGTAAATGTTCATAAGTTTCCCACTTGATATTGATGTCGACCAAGAAATGCAAAGCTGCAGATCGAAAGAAAACGCCGCCAGATAATGAAGCCACAGTCTCCTACGGTATCCTTAATACTTAATTTAATGAGTTCACGGTTCCAAACCTATTTGCCATAGACAACTTATTTTGGTTCACCCCACGGGTGACCTGATTTTAATGAGTTTCTTCAGTATAAAAATTTATTATTGCTCTACCGTCTCATGAAAATCATAAATTTTAGTGCTCCATCTTTTCATGTAAATTGATTTTGTGTTTATTCTTCGTTTTACGAATTTCATTTATCAAATTTAGTTCTTATAAAGTAAATGTCTATTTTGACATTAAATTCATTTGTCATTATTATTTATTTCTCCTTCAAAAGTAATTTTCCCAATAAGTAAATATAATAACTTTAATTCATAATAAAGTTGGCAAACAACCCACTAATTATCGCAATTGTCACCCAACTGTGGAGCATAATTATATAATAAGAATGAGTATATATATATATATATTAGATGACGCCAGTAATGTTTGTGTAGAATAGCAACAAACCGCCACTCATACATATATAAAGAGGGGAGAAGTTGAAAAGGTAAATTATTTTAAAAAATGCGGTGGTTTAATCACGTGTTGACGAAGAGGCTACAGTCGAATAAAATACTTTATAAATTAATTCCCGAGAACGCCGAGCACCCAGATAAACATAAAGAATGGTCCACATCAGTCGGATTAACTACTGCAGTTGCTACACAAAATAATTATGACTTCATTCCAAATAACTTTTCCGAGTAGCGATGAAAATCATATATATTTGCGTTACTTGACGGTCACAATGGATTCATGTACAAGATGCTACAATTCAGGGAATTTAATATTGTCCCGTATCTAAACTGACAACGCCCTCTGCCCTAGGAGTTCACTGGCCTGAGAGCGTCCCCGATATTATCAGGCTGGCCTGCAGGAGCATCGATTCTATCAGCTTCTTGTAATTTAGTCTCCTCTCAAAGAGGGCATTAATTTGCGTATCTGAGATATCGCCACGAGATAGGCGCCACTCTACTAGGTCGTCAGATGCGGGTCCTGTGGGAGCTTGCCTAAGCCCGTATAGCCAGCGATCTCTTGTGACGAATTGCGTCCTGACATCGCTGAGCAGGAGACACGCTTCCCATTGTGGCGGAGAAGTGTCCTTGCACATTTCGAAACGTCTTTGACTTGCTCGTAAATAACGGACGTATTTACAAAGACAGACATTTAACATGGCAATTTTATCGCAAGATTTTGAAATTGCCAAATTGTTTCTCTTTAAACAAAGAGAACTCTTCCCGAATAAGTTAAAAACAATAAATAAAAGAATTGTTTTCCACGTCTAATGTTTAACTGATAATAAAATCTAATTAACCTCAACAGTATGTAAAATTGCCAAATCGTTTCGCTTAAAACAAAGAGAACTCTTCCCGAATAAGTTAAAAACAATAAATAAAAGAATTGTTTTCCACGTCTAGCGTTTAACTGATAATAAAATCTAATTACCCTCAACAGTATGAAAATAATAAAATTGTTTCCGTTATAACTGATAAAATCTAATTACCTCAACAGTATGTCAAATTGCCAATCGTTCCTTAAACAAAGAGAACTCTTCCCGAATAAGTTAAAAACAATAAATAAAAGAATTGTTTTCCACGTCTAGCGTTTAACTGATAATAAAATCTAATTACCCTCAACAGTATGTCAAATTGCCAAATCGTTTCGCTTAAAACAAAGAGAACTCTTCCCGAATAAGTTAAAAACAATAAATAAAAGAATTGTTTTCCACGTCTAGCGTTTAACTGATAATAAAATCTAATTACCCTCAACAGTATGTCAAATTGCCAAATCGTTTCGCTTAAAACAAAGAGAACTCTTCCCGAATAAGTTAAAAACAATAAATAAAAGAATTGTTTTCCACGTCTTGTGTTTAACTGATAATAAATTCTAGTTACCCTCAATATTATGTCATATAAAAACATAATAATGAGAATTAACGATCCGTATAGCAAAGAGAACTCTTCCCGAATAAGTTAAAAACAATAAATAAATGAATTGTTTTCCACGTCTAGTGTTTAACTGATAATAAAATCCAGTTACCCTCAACAGTATATCATATAGAATCATAAATAACATAATAATGAGAATTAACGATCCGTATAGTAGTCAATACAATATAATTTAGAAAAAAATGTAAATGTTTTGTCCGGTCCTTGTGGTTCTTGTCAATATTCAAGTCAGAGTGTATTATTATGAACAAAGATAGCACAAGAAAAAAGTGAATGCATATTATTTTCCAGACACAATCAAAATAGTAAGTTGACTCTCACACTAGGAAATCAAAATCTTAGATTCGTTAATAGCACTAAAATACTTGGAATATACTTTGACGCCAAATTGACATGGACGAAGTATTTTTTTCACACAATCACTGAGTGTAAAAAAAGACTCAATATCCTTAAGTGCATATCCCATAACAATAGGGGTGTGGACAAAAAAAACTATTACTGTCAACCAATGAAGTCATAGTACGCTCCAAAATAGATTACGGGTCAATAACATACAGATCTGCAAATAAAAGCCATCTGAATAAACTCAAAGTGGTGCCTACCAAGGTCTCAGAATTGCTACACACCAGTCCCATAGCTAGCTTTCTTATCGAAGCTAAAGAACCCACCTTACAACATCGCAGGGAGATCATGAAATTTGCTCTCAAATCAGCTACATCCAATGACCCTATTATTTACCACGATATTTACCCTAAATATCCAGGTAATAACGACCACCAGCGCTACAAGTCAATAGAATGCTCGATGGGCTAAATATTAAATATACGAAAATAAAAAAAAATAGATTCATCAAACACCCACCGTGATCGATTACGGATATTCAGACTGAATTATCATTAGCCACTCATCAGCACAAGAATCGTTCAAGAGACTGTTGATACCATAAATTTACTGAATTAATTAACAAATATGACCACTCTCATCAAATATTTATCACTACAAAGAGCAATGAGCAAGAAACTGAAGCCCACGTGGTAACATATGGTGTCTCAATGAAATGTCAACTTCACCGATTTTCCAGTACTGTAACATCGGAAATATGTGAAATGATGACAATCAAGAAGGGAATTTTAACAAGTTTATCAGATTCTCGAATTTCTTTACTGCAATACGTAACATCTATAACAGGAAATTCAATATGGAAAAGATCAGTCATACATGAAATGCACCATGACTTAACGACCGTAGGCGTGGGTTCCAGGAAGCATAAGCAACACTCAAAACCCCATAAACGAATATTGCACACAAAGGAATATGCTAGACGACTGCAACTCTGCGCTTATAAGATATGTTGAAATATACCTGTAAAAAGATGATAAAGAAATGGCACAATATATGGAAAACTTTGAAATCCAGTGAGCTTCACTAAAAACGTCAGAGACTTCTGTAATCTAAGTAACAACACAGATTTTGGTAGAAAGGAACAAGTTGCCATTACCAGAATAAGAACTGGACACTGAAGATTAAGCAACACCTATCTATCGTCATGTGATCTATGTATTACTTCCTTAAATATAGATCATGTCATCAATCAATGCCCCAAATACCACAAACAAAGACTAAAATACCTACAGAGAAATTTCTTGGACTCCCATTAATATGAAAAAGACATTATTAAGTTTTGTAAGGATAGTAAGTATTTAATTTAATTTAAGTGTAATGTATTTTGTGTTTTTAAATTTTAAAATCAAATGTAACGAAGACAAATACTTAGAGGTTAACGGACAGAAAAATGGACATAAGCAGTAACTTATTGTGTAATTTGATAATATTTGAATAACAATTGTATAATAATATTTCAATAATTGTCCCTGTGGTCGCTGATGACCAGGCAGTCGATGCGACCTTTATAAAAAAAGAATAGAACAAAACAAAGAATAACCCAATGTTGTAAATAAAAAAAGACCATACATTGAGTTTAACTGAGTAGTGTGTTGTTTTACATTTAGAGAAAACTTATTATATTTGTTTTGTCACCTAATTTATTCATTAAATTAAATAAAGCAAAATAAAATTTAACAAAATTTCATTTAATAAAAATTAAAATCAAAAAATATATTTACAAAATAAATAATCTAAGTTTAAAACATATATTGCCGACTACTCATATTTTTCTGTTTCCGACATGGTTACCGTGTTTTAGGCTGAAAAATCGAATAAAAAAATAATTATTTTTATCTCTTTATTTAAAGTCGCATCAACTGCTAATGGTTATTAGTGACTATGGTAGAGGAAACACGTTTAACATTAGTTTCACAATTTAAAAACGCACACACAACATCCATGCCCATGCCAGGATTCGAACCCGGGACCTCTGACATTTCTGTGTGTCGATTTTTTGCTATGTATAAACGTATAATTTTTATTAATTGTAGCATGTAAGATAGAGTATTGTTATGTTTTATGTAATGTCGTATCCTATTTCTTTACTGAAGTGGAATAAATAATTAAAATTAAACACTCGTCAACTTAAATTGGAATAGTTGCCTTATTGTTCTGTATGGTACTGGCAAAGTGAGAACGGTAACTTTTGCATTCCTGCGTTGCTATAGACTTCATTCGCTATTGAGGGTGTGAATACCAAGTTTACAAATGTCACTTTTTTTCCAAGAGATGGCACACAAAGCCAATTAATTTTTATCTCAAAGGCTAAGGGATATTTTGCAGCTATGGCAGCCCGCTAATAAACAAGATATTCGATCCTTTGTTTACAGGTTAGCAGCATTCTTCTTTTTGATGGTAAACTTGAAAAATATTGAGGCCAAAAAGGAACATTTGTGACACTTGCTGATTTGTTTTGTTCTATCAAAAGAAAAACGCATCTAAAATTCTTGTGGAAACTTACAGCGAGCTTGTTCCAACCGTCAAGTCTTGTGAACGTTGGCTTCAACGATTCAATTATGGTTATTTTAATGTCATTGGCAAAGAACGCAAAAATCGATCAAAAAGTTGGAAGATGTCCAATTGCCGAGCAATTCTGTGTGTGTGGTGGGATCAGAAGGGTTTCGTGTGGTACGAACTTCTCAAGTCTGGTGAAATAGTTAATACCAACAGCTACCGGTAGCAAATGGTCAATTTAAACCATCCGCTTATCGAGAAACGGTCAGAATGGGATGGAAGATATGGTAAAGCCATTTTGCAGCATGACAATGCTCATTCACATTCGGCCAAACTGGTCAAAGCCCCCATTTCCGCGCTTGGTTGGGAACTCTTACCCCACCCGCCATATTCACCAAACTTGGATCCTTCAGATTACCATTTGTTTTCATCAACGTGACACGCACTGGCTGACCAACATTCGATGAAGTGTAAAAGTGGCTTGGTGAATGAATTTTGATGAAGGAATGTCAAAATGTGAAGCCAAGTGAATAAAAGATCTTTCGCCATGATTCCTACATTATTGTGTATTTTTAATGATTAAAAAGACATGTTAAATTTGTACACCTGGTAGTTTGAGTCACCTGCCGAGCTTAAATAACACTATGGCTTAACTCTCGCTCGTTAAAACATTGTATGCGATCACAAATATCAGGAACTTCTGGAATAATTCTCGGGTTTCCAACCAGGTGGCGTTTGCTAAAATACGAAAAATAACTTCGCATGCACCAGATGATGTCGGTTAGAAAAAGCCACCTGATTAGAAACCGGAGAACTATTCCAACTGCTCACTCACCGGGAAAACCTACGGAAATTAAATTGATAGCATGCTGATTCTTATGTTGAAGCTTTTAAAATCGTGCCCTCGCTGTGAAGGAAACAAAATTCCTCATTGCAGCTGTATTATTGAGAACAGCAAATAATTTGATGTAGGTGAACGAAATTTGTATAATTATGCCGCAGCAGCGGGTACCCGCAGTTTGTTATGTCTGACGGTATGCGCGAGTTCAGACGCGGAATCAAGATACATTAATATACTTACCTAAACTTTTATATAAAGCGTTAGGAAATATTTTTCAATTAGAAGACGAGAAAAAAAATTATATTTCAAATTCTCTTTCCGCAAATCGACTTCGTACTATCCGAACTGAGGTTCATATAACATGGAACGTAATTCTTTAGATTTTAGATTTATTGTTGTTTCCATTAATCCTCGATTGAGGAAATAGGATACGTCATACATTAAAAATTAAAAATGAACAAAATAAAGTACATAATTAAAGACAAATAAACTTAAAATAAATTAATAAAAGAAAATGTATATAGACAAAAGTCAATATAAACACAACACGGACACACACTGGGAAACACAAACAAGCACACACTGAGGAACACGGAATGGAGTTTTAACTACTTGGAGCTCTGCGACCAGGAAACTGTCCTTCCGTCGTAGCTCCAGGCAATACATGAAACAAACAAACAAAAGAGCAGAAAAAACTGAATAGAAATTTTAAGAAATGTGCTATTTTATAAGGCAGCTCATTCAACACTTGCAGCAGGAACCTTGATTTAAATACTAGAAGGACGATTAAGAAAATCCTGTACCGAGTAAAACGCGCCATTTAAAAGAATAGTTTTACTCTGCTTCACGAAGCTTTTGTAGGTACTATTTTTAACCTCTGGCGGAAGGCTGTTGTATAAAATTATCCCGGTATTGTGAATACTTTTCTGGTGTAGAGCAAGGCGATGCTTGTCCGACCTTAGAGCTAAACGATTTCTGGTCGCGTATTCATGAAACTCGCCATTTGTTTGAAACAAATTAGTGTTTCGTTTTACAAACTTTAATATTTCATAAATATATACGCTTGGTAAAGTAAGTATTTGCAAACTTTTGAAGAAAGGTTTGCAACTCGATCTAGAATTCGTGCTAGAAAGTATTCTAATTGCACGCTTTTGCAACTTAAATATTTCATTACTCCTGGAGCAGTTTCCCCAATTAGAGATGCCATAGCTCATAATTGAATGAAAATACGCGAAATAAACCATTTTGACGTACTTTTTGTCAACGTGTTGCATTAGTGTTCTCAGAGAATAACAAGCTGAACTTAGTTTTCCGGCAAGCAGATCTATATGGTCATTCCACTTTAATTTATCGTCAATCCGAAGGCCGAGGAAAGGTGCATTAGCTGAGAACTTGTCTACTGGTCTATTACTAGCATCAGCACTAAACTGAACTAACTTAGTCTTATCTAGGTTGAGGGATAATTTATTCACGTTAAACCAAATGTTTAGACCATTCAGAGCGTTGTCTACTTTCTTAATCAGATTATTTAAGTTTTTATCTGCAATAATTATATTTGTATCATCCGCGTAGAGAATCGATTTTATAGGATTTACGTATCCCGGGAGATCGTTTATGTACAGAATAAAAAGTAAAGGCCCAAGAATTGATCCTTGAGGAACTCCACATGTAATAAATTCCCAATCGGATAAGTGAAGTTGGCCGTCTTTGGTTTCAATTACTACTTGTTGTTTGCGATTTGTAAGATACGATCTTAGTAAAAGTGACGTGTTTCCCCGAATTCCATAATATTCCATCTTTTTTATTAATATTTGGTGATCTACGGTGTCGAAAGCCTTAGAGAGGTCAGCAAAAATGCCAGCTACCTTCAGTCCTTCATCCAATGAATTCTGGATATTTTGAATGAAGTCGTACATTGCACTATCTGTGGACTTTCCTTTAAGGAAGCCATGCTGCGCTGTTGATAAAATCTTGTATTTATTCAGGAAATTAAGTAATCTAATATGAATTATTTTTTCAAATATTTTAGAGAAAATAGGAAGGAGAGAAATGGGCCTGTAATTGGATATATCAGATGGCGATCCTTTCTTAAACAGGGGAATTACTTTGGCTATTTTTAACGCATTGGGGAAAATTCCAGTGGAAAAGACATTTGTTAAATATTACTTTAAGTGGTAAAGCGATAGAAACAGCACATTCTTTAACCATTATACTAGTTATACCATATATATCTGCTGCTGAGGAACACTTCAAATTTCTAATTACTGAAATTATTTCAGCTTTATTTATTGGTTGCATAAATATAGTATTCGTAATTTCCGTAGCGGAATTTTGTAATAGATTTAAGAAATCATCATCATGACATACAGAATTATCTTTAGCCAGAAAGTTAGCAACATTAACGAAATAAGAGTTGAATTTGCATGCCGCGTCTCTACCACCAAAAGTTTCACTTCGATCTACAAGCGCAATTTCTTTATGGTTACTGGTACCTTTTCCAGTCACATACTACCGAATCGAAATTGCTATGGAAACCAACGAATAAATTACAACAATGATTACAAAATTTCGTCGACGATTGTCTTTGTTTAGGAAAAGCGCCGGTAGGAAACATTTAGTTGTCTAAAATTGAGAGTTATTTTCTTTTGTATATATTTATGGGCCGTTTTATCTCTGATAGAAAAAGGCGAAAAATTACGGGAAAAATTTGTCAGAATGGAACTTTATTTATTAATTAAATTAAATTATTAAACTACAGTACTTCATTAACAAGCCTCGGAGCCGTTTCGTGCTTCAAGTACAAATTTGTTAAAAATCTTAGAGCTATTTGTGCTTATGACAACTTTCTAGTTTACCTTTGCATTATTTCACACTTGAGGAGGTTCCAAACAAAGTAACGAAACGTCGTGACTTAAATTAATTAATAATTAAAGTTCAATTCTGACCGTTTTTGGCCGTAATTTTCGCCTTCATTATTCGAGGAACAGTCAGAACAATCATAAAATTTACTTCAATCTGATAAAAAAAAGACAAATTAAAAATTTGGAAAATAACAGAAATTGTGACAAACATCAGCGTTGTTCTTGAATTTTGTATTGAGTTTTCTAATAATTAAAATTAAAATTAGCTCTAAGCAGCAGTGCTTTTTGTTTTATATTGAGGATCATGTCCGATATCAAAATGTTCTGCATCATTATTAACTACTTAGAATGTATTATGAAATAACTCACTGGCATGACGTAGCAGTTGCGCGAAGCAAATGAAGTGCTTTGGAGAAGAGTGTGATGACTGACTGTAGCCATGTAAACGGCGTATTTTATTGAACGTAACAATTATATTTTAAAAACGACTTAAAACACTTAAGTACGTGTAATCACAATTTATTTAGAAATAAAATTTCTTCAATAAAGAATACTTCATTGGAACGATATGCTAAATGTGGGTTTTTCTCGGACGTATGGAAGTCCGGGAAATGTAAGAGGAAACCTTTATATTTTCACTTTATATTCCGAGACGCGAGAAATTTGACGGGATAGATGTACATATTGCAATCCGCTCTGAGTTAAAGAGAATTATTACTTAGGTCCGCGTGACGTCATCATACGTCACAGTGCGATTGTGGTCCATCACAAAATAATAGTGACCGCTTGCGCCCTTGGAAAGATTCTAGCCTATAAACTGGAAGTTTGTTTGAGGAATTTGAAACTGCTCGATTTGTGAGTTATAGGGATCAGTGCTAAGTAATAAGTAGAAGAAGGATTTATTAAAATAGGCTCATAGCGTGGGGCATAATAATCAAAATTTTAAAGAAATTTGTTACAATTATTACCTAAGTAAAACGGTATTTCAATATAAAAGATACTTTCCACTAAATACACAAATTATATGGTTCAACCTTTTTTATTATACTTAAAAATGACGGATTAAATATACAAATCGACCCGGAAGCATGCACTGCGGGGGAGAGACACGACTTACACTCTTAGGGCGAGGATGGACGGTGGTTAATAATTTTAAAATATTAAAAAAGGGACAGATATTTTCGTCCAACATTCCTTGTGGTCAGTGAGATCTCAATGTTGTTCAACCCCATTCATCATGGGAGGAGAACACCCATATGGGGGTGGGGGTTGATGCGCATTTCATAAAAGTGAAAAGCGTGGAGAAATTTCCCAAAAATTGTGTACACATGTTCCATGCGAGCCGGAAACAAACACCGTAATACTTGTTGGTTTAATCGTGTGTTGACAAAGAGATTATTACCAAATTAAATATTGTACCGATCTAATACAAATAAATATTCGGACAACGCCTTTCACACACCGTTTCTATGAATGTGCAATTATATTATTATGAAGATTGATTTGACTGAATTTCCAATCTAGCGACAGTTTATTGACAATTTAGATCTCGAGTATAATGAAAGTATTTATAAACAGATGATTACTATTTGGCTACAATATTAGTCCTTGAATTACGTAATACGTAAAATAATTTTTCGTATTATGTTCAAATTATGACACAAGCATATCTAAATTTAATTAACTATATTTAAATCTTAGCTTAAAAAATCATGAATTTTAATTGTAAAGATGAAGATGGCCAAAGCTAGTGGGAAAATAATCCTGAATTAAGTACGGCTTAAAAATGATAGTCCGTTTCGACTGTGACGTTTTTTTATAGATATATGCAAGCTGAACGGAAGCTATTTGGAATGAAGGTTTGCTGGATCTTGAAATATTTGCAAGTGCTGCATGTGTAGTAAGAGCCGGCCCACGTGTACGTGTGTATGTGCACCTGACATTATCACGGGTAACGGTTACGCTGAAGCGTGTCCTTCGCGTGCCAGCCATTGTGTTCCTGCACCTCTGGACCGAGGTTTTTTTGCGTAGCGAATTTCCATTGTTCCTTGAGAAACTGCGTCTTAAATAAAAACATTTTTACTACACTTAAGGTTTCCTATATTTTAGAACAGTTCCACTAGATAAATTGATACCAATATAAAAATCATGATATATATTTTTTGTAATATATTTAAAATTAAGCTAAATTTGGGATTCCATAAATTTAAATAGAGGGAAAACAAAGGTAATGGAGTGTAGTTTGGGGAACAGTGGAATAAAAAAGGGTGTTAGATTGGGAAGGAAATTTTGACGAAGTTAAGGAATTCTGCTACTTGGGAAGCGTAATAACTAGCGATGGTAGAAGTATAAGAGACATAAAGAGTAGGAAAGCATAGACAAGGAAGGCTTTCGCAAAAAAGAGGAATTTACTTACAGTTAATATAAGTATTAATATTAAGAAATCATTATTAAAAATGTTAGTATGGAGGACCAGACGAAGCGCTGCGGGAGTTTCTCGTAGACGCTTCAGCCCAGAGTGTCTGCGGGGCTTACCTGATCATGTCGGGGATGCCTCGCACACTCTCTGGGTATTTTTTATCAAAGTTCTCATATGCCGAGGCACCTTCACCTATTTTAGGAGGTATATGTACTGGGGTCAAAGACCTTGGGCATATGGCAAGACTTGTCCGCTGATCCCATTGGATCAGTCGGCCAATTGCCTCCTGAAATTGGTGGAGACACGGAGAAGGGAATGCTGCGTCCCCACAGCAAACTCGTCTCCCGTCATTCGGAAGGGCGTGAGAATAGTACCCAATGCCCGACCTACCTGATACAGGTTTTCTAGGGTTTTCCCTGCATCTCTTTAGGTGAAACACCGGGTAGGATCCTTAAACCATAGCCCGGGGGCCCTAGTTAACCCTTGGCTACCTTGCTCTACCTTCCGCATCCCCCCCTTTTTAATTCCCTTCCTATGCTATTAAAGGGGAGTTGCCTGTTTCAGGATCACCCTCATGTAGCCTGTTACCCCCCCCCAAAAAAAAGTTAGTATGGAGAGTAGCATCATAATATTTCGTGACAAATTTTTTATACTTTAGAGCAAAACAATTAGTTTGGGAACAGTTCAGGACATATTATGATATAAATGTTAATTTAATATGGAATTAATTTTCTCTATTCTAATATCCACAAGATATAATTATAACACTGAGAGCTTAAAATTACAGTTCGCAAAAGGCAAACACAACAACTGAAATGTTGCTTAAATAAATTGATAAATTAGGTATTATTCAGCCATAGAAAAGGAAATTTAAGATATATCTGTCATTTCTACATCGAAACATCCTATTTCCGAATTGATTAAAGTATCACAAAGATCCAGTCAACACATTTCTCCTCCATAAAGTAGTTTATAAAATTAAACGTAAACAATGTACATTGTGTTATGTGAAACATATTAAAATTGAAAACGAATATGGAAAACGAATCATACTACAAGGAGAAGAAATAGAAATCTTATCGATGGATGATGATATTGTGCTTTCAGGAGAGTCAGAAGAGGACTGGAAACCATTATAAATTATACTAACGTGGTTCTAGAGAGTAAAACATGAAACTTAATAGAGGTAAAAACCAAGGCAATGGAGTGCAGTATGGGAAATACTGGAATAGCGTAGGGTGCTTAATCGAGAAAGGATATTTTGAAGGAGGTTAAGGAATAATAACTAGGGATGGTAGATAGTAGACGTAAAGAGTAGATAGCATATCACATAAAGGCTTTCACAAAAAAGAGGAATATACTTACGGCCAATATAAGTATTAATATTATTGAATCATTATTAAAAATGTTCGTATGGAGAGTAGCAAACCATGGACGATAGGAGTGCGGAAAGGAAAAGAGTAGAAACCTTTGAAATATGGTGCTGTAGGTGAATGCTGAAAATCATATGGGCAAATAGAGTAACTAACGAGCAAGTTCTAAACAGAATAGTGGAAAAGCGAACAATATGGAGGACGTTGACTAAGAGAAGGGATAGATTCATAGGTCACGTTTTAAGACTTGAGCGTCTTGTAAAATTAGCTTTAGAGGAAAGTGTGTGGGGTAAGAACAGAATAGGGAGGAAAAGGATGGAATACGCTAATTAGATTAGGGAGGATGTGGGTTGTGCTAGTTATAAGGAGATAAAAGGCTTGCGCAAGATAGGTTAACATGGAGGGTTACATCAGACCAGTCTTAGTTTTCAAACAGCTGAGGCAAGAGATTATTCCATTTCCAAGGTGGTAACCAATAGAATGTCTATTAGGTCGTCACTTTAAATTATTTTTTTAATGTAACTTTATTATTATATTTTTTCTTATATTTAAAAAATTGAGATATTCCTAAAACTAATTATTTGACTCTTTAATAATTTAAACTGTCAACATACTGAGCAGAGGTTTTTCAGTTCTATATATAATCACTGTTGAATTCAGTATCTGATTATATGTTATAATACATGTAATATAATTAAATATACCATATTAATTTGCCCTATTATTATCATCAGAATTTGCTAAACGTTTTAAAACCTAAATATATGTGTGCTGATCTTAAAGTATGTACCGACATTTAGAAAGTTACAGAACATTATTATACAGATATATTATTATCAAATACTACCTTACACCTTACACTATTACTACACATAGTCACCATCGTTATTGACACTTGTAACGGGAAACCAGCTTCTGTATGCCTTTGTCAAAAAAGATACCGCCTGTAAACAGTTCCTGTTTCACATCATCTTCATCGTCGTTGAAAAGTTGTAAAATATTTTATAGAAGAAGAAAGAGTTGAAAATTGCTTGTGGCCTAATCCGAGGGTGGAGAATTGTTCTCAACCAAATGCTGTCTTGCGTTTATATGGCGGTGTGTGGTCGTGTGTTGTCATTAATTAAAATTATTACACGCCTCATATTACGCATTACGCGACGCAGCTCGAGTCTTGTCCTGTATTGAGTCACATTCCTGTATTGTTAGACATTATTGTAGGACCGACACAAGACATGAAAAACTCCAGCAAGTGAAAGCCTATACACTTAAAGAAACATACAAAAGATATTCCAATTCACGAAATTATTAAGGATACACCGTTAAACAACTGAACTTCGCATATAATAATAATAAAACTATAAATTTGTAATATATAATAAGAATCATCGATAGGAGGCTTCATAAAAAATAATTTTTAATTTATTTAGCTAAAAAAATGTACAATAATGTTTATTATATTATACAATTCTTACAATTACAGCACGTTTACCTAACTTTTGAAAAAACCTTCATGAACTTAATTTTCTCTCCAGAGATGTTGGGCCACGCAGAGGAGACCATACTTCGGAATTTTGTCGCATTATATCCACGAGGACTATTGTATTTGGACAATTAAAAACAAACTGTGGACTTTGCCATTAGTTGACTAGCTTCAGACTGTTTTTGGCGTCAGGCAGAGCTTACTGCTGCCAGGAGAAAGTAGTCCTGTTGTCCATACGGAAGCGAAATTGGTTCGTCTAAGGATGCAGACTCCAATTTTCGAAATCCATCCTCCATCTCAATGAAATTAGCCTCTCCAGCTGGCATATAGCTTATCTTTTATTACCTGCCCCATTTATTAGACTTTTGTACATAACTATTCCATTTGAACAATAAATTATCTTCCACTGTCCATCAGTCAATTACGACTATTTGTCATTAAACCGATATTAACTTCACTAGCACAATTTTCAAACTTTTATTAATATTTCAATATACAAGTATATCGCAGAATTTCCGACCATATGAAATAAATTAATCTTCCGTGGAAAAATATTTTTGTATTATAATTTTCAATAAGCGTAATAATAATTTACTCCTATGTATATTATGCAAAGAATTCGACCTCCAAGCCTGTGTAGCTAATGCAGTAACCGGCGAAGTTATTTGTTAGATGATTACCAATGAAATGCCAAACAGGGCGTTATATAAGTAAGAATTGAAGAAAGGAATTCATTTGTCTATGAAATATTCTTTTAAATCTAATTTTTTACAACCTCCTAAATTAAAAACATTTATAACCTAAAGGGGGTACGTCTTTAATAATTTAAATTATTGAAATATCTATAACTCGCGGCTGAATTCAAGTGACATATTGGTGATGAGATGGGAAAATTTATAATTTTATATTGCTGGTGCAATAGACGGGAAGGTACACTGCTTCTATTGGTATATATTTTCTAATTTAAATTTTTGGAGGTGAAAGTATTTTATAAATAGGATAGCAACAACACACAAACACTGATCTAGGAAACAAAAATCCTGAATTTTTATAAAATGTGATTTATGGACATAATTCCTACGAATATTAATACTTTTGCCCCAGAAATGAATTAATTTTTTAATACCTTGTGCAAAAAAGCCTTTGTATTGTTCTTTGAGCCAGTTTCCCACAAGTTATTTGAATTACTCGTTGTTGAACGTATTTCCTCTTAATGCCTCCTTCAGTGGACCAAACAGATATAATCGTAGGAATCCAAATCTGGACTGTATTGAAGTTGAGGTAGTATCACCCAACCTAGTTTTTCAATGGTTTCTTGGGTCAACTTGGAGGTGATAGGGCGAGCATTGTTGTTAAGCATTACCACGCCTCGTATTTATGGTGAACGATGTTTTTCTTTAATTGCTGGCTTCATTTTATTCATCAGCATGTCTGAGTAGCGGGCACTATGCTGATTTTCGAAACAATCCCAAATGCGATAGTCAGACATCGTAAAAGATACTCAACATGATTTTTCCCACAGATGCTTGCCTTCTAAATTTTTTTGCGAACAGGTGAGCTTCCATTTCGTGCATTGTCTGTTGGACTCTGATTTATAATACTGATCTCAAGTTTCATCACACATTAAAATCTAACTTAGAGAAGGTTCTCTTCAATAGCTATTTTCACAAACTTTTAGTCGTTTCTTTGTGTTGTCGTGTTCCCACGTTGTACTTATTTTTTCTGGACGTGAGCATTTCACTGATAATTTTATGAACTGCGTCAACACTTACTGCAAATTGTTTGCTATATCTTCAAGAGTTATGCGCTAATAATGTCATCAAAGTAAACAAAAAATTTAGGGAATTATTTTTATCAACGTAGTTTTTTTAGCTCGTTACACATTTCCCAGCGATGTTCAATAGCTATAGAAACGTTAGTGACATATTTATACTTCCAAAAATTATTTGTAGATCGAGACATTTGCATCGGTGTTTTAATTTTTGTATAAAGTCGCACGAACAACTAAGGCCATTAACGACTGTATACAACTATGGGAATTTATATCTATGTAAGGACATTAGGGTACCGTTACTCAAGCAACACAACATCCAAGCCAGTGCCAGGATTCGAACCCGGGACGTCTATGGTGCGAGGCAGCGACGCTATCCACATTTGCAACTTGTAATCACATAATTAGCTAATATTGTTAAATGACAAATTAAGCGTGCAAATTACTTATCGTATTTCAGTGATATGCAAAAGTTTACATTTTGACAGTTAATACTAAAAAATAGAATACGGAAGAACAATTTAGTATGGGTAAATACTGAGGTGAACAGGAAACATAAAATGGAGTTAAGAGTTCACGTTGAATATAATGAAATCGGTTAAGATTAATTTACTTTTCTGTGTTTAAATAATTGACGGTAGCACATCTTAAATAAATTAGAATTTTTAAATCCACTTAGTAATCAATAATCGTTACAAGCAATTATGAAATTTATATTACAGGAATATATTAAACACATTAATGTCCTTTTTAATTGAATTTATTTGTACACTGTAGTTGCACAATTTTATTAACATTTCCTTGAATGTTCCTCATTATACACAAATCAAAATACTCATCCGCGTGTTAATAAGTTGGAGATATGAATAGATATAATTTCACTTAATTCTCTAGAAAATGGAACTATTTTCTAAGTAATTTATACTGTTTTATTTTCAACTAATTTTTAAACTTTTGCTGCTATTTCTTTTGACTTAGTACTTCTGAATGAGTGGGTCCAGTTCTAAATCTATTGCCGCACGTGAATTAAGATATTTTCATTTTCACATGGTTAATTAATTATATTTTAATTATAGCATGCTTTTGAAATTATGTAAATATGTATTATGTTCAAAATAACGGATTATTTTTTTTAAATTATCTTAAGTATATATCATACGCTACGGCATGACTTATGTCTTCTATATTTTAAGCCTATTGACTAAATTTAGTAACAGTATTATAAAGAATCAACAAAACTGAGCATATTAACTCTTGAAAAACAAACACACGACGAAACACTGACGCGACAGGGCTTGGATACAAACACGATTTAAAATTTTACATACAACTATAAATTTGTACTGAGTTACGTTAGTGCCTTTTTATGGCTCGTTTTACGCTGCAGGTTTAGGCGGATCCTTCTTAGGCAACGGGAGTTTCTCCAGCAACTTCTGGATTCTATCGTAGATGAGCGATTTCGCGTCTTCACCCCACGTGAAGTCCACGTGGTTGAAATTGGACATTGGAACCCTGCTTCGACCAATGCAATTCGGGAGTTGTTTGTACAGTTGATCCACATCCTGAAAAAGAAAAGGTCACTTTATTTTCATTCAATGCCCTAAATTTTAATGTATATTGGAAAACAAGTTCATTATCTGCAACTGTACAATTTTCAAGTCAATTTCAACACATTTAAAACATTGATTGATTGAAGAAGGAATGTTGGCTATGCAATATCTTTGATGAGAGAGTCAGTGGCTGATTATTGAGAGCTGTAGTTCGATCCTATAATTTGAGTTATAATTGGACGCAAATGCAGATTAGAAGGAAAATAAATTAGATAAGGATTAATGACCCGTATAAAATTTTAATTTACATTCAATGTGGCTTCATGGCGTTAAATACATACCTGAAAAAAACACAGGTAAGGAATTCCCTGAATAAACCTCCAGCTAAGAATAGTACGCATGTAGACAGAGCGGGAAAACCTTAACCACCAACCAATGAGGCAATTGGTAACAGACTTCGTTTGTGGTGCTAAGACCAATTTCCACCAATTAGGTGAACTGTACGAGAACTCGTGAATACATAATAGATCGCTTGCTCTGAAATAACCCCAGATCTTCTGTGCGCAATAATTAGAAACAAGTATAAATAATTGCATTGAAGTTAGTGGTGAAAACTTTGAACAACATGTAATTGAACAATGAAACGCAAGGTAACGCACCTAAATCCAGGAACATAAATTTTGCGAGGCTAGGGGACTCACATAAAACAAACACACCGCCTCCGTATTGTTTCGATGGCAGCACCATCTTCTAAATAATTTCCATGAATAATGAATTCAAATCAATGGTATTTTACATTAGAAAACCTAGGTTTCCTATAAAAAAATTAAGAAACAGTCCAACATAGGATGGACTATTCACATTATATTAATAAAAAGAATAACCAGCTTTTTTCTTTAGTCCATACAAAATTTATTGCAAGAACTTATGCAATGTGTCAAAACAGTGTTAACAGGAACTTTCGCCTATTCATAGGCATATTCATCTGAAAATATAAAACCAAACTTAGAACATGTTACATATATCATTACATACAAGACAAACAAGCTGGTTATTCTTCGTATTAAAAATAATTGTTTCCCATTGACAATTTTGTCAATTCACTTCCCCACCCCTCGGGAGTGGGGATGAGTGGACAGTTATGTCATTAAGTATTATTTGAAAGAATATTAATTACATTTAATTTTATTTTGCTGATCTAGTGCTTATTTCTTAACACATCTCCATTTTTCAATGATTTTTGTCGATTACAGCGCCAACTGTGACCGAAATGACACGAATCGCAGATCAAATTGGAGTTATTTTTTCTGGAGAATCCGAATTTTCAATAAAAAATAAGGGGTTCCCATTTCAGTATTTTTAACTCTTCCCTCCCCTACCCCCAGTGGGTGGTGACTTTGGGGGTGAGTCGAGTTTTGTATCATTAGATGTCCCCTTTCAAAACGAACATTTTTCATTAGACTTTTTTTTTGATCCGATGTATGGTCCTTGAGATATTTCAATGTCTTCAGATAAATTGAACACCCTGTATATCTTGGAGCCTTGCGATGCTCAATTGTTTTTACGTTTAAATTCTTGGGGATTTCAAATTTCGATACCGAAACACGGGAATCTTGAAATACTCTTTCTTGCTGAAGCGTTGGGGAAAAAATCTGTTAATGTATTCCTTTTTGCATATTTTCTTTTCTTTGAATAAATGTATGAATTTCGTAGTTCACTTAATTGGTGAAAATTTTTAATTAAAATTCTTTACATAAATCACGTGACGCTATAAGACGTTTCTTTTAACACATGTGGTCTTGTCAAAATTCATAAGACTGAAGTAAAAACAAAAATAGTGCAAATAAAATATAACCAGAAGATGAAGCTAACAAAGACAATTTAATAAACCGTCATATATTTTGTTTAGTTGAGAAGTCCCATGTTTTATATTAACAGAAAATTTATTTCAGAAATAAAAATATTCTTAAAATTTATTTCCTTAACTAAAATAACAGTATTATCAAAATTAAACGGAAGATTTTGTTCCAAACAATGTTTCGTAATACGTGAATAATAGACGGAAAATTAATATTAGCTTTATGCTTCTTAATTATAATCGACAAAGGTCGTTGAGTCGAACCAATGTCAGGAAATAAATAAATTAAACATATTGTGTGGAATTGTTTCCTTCATTGCACATGAAAGCATAACTAAATCTATCTCCACTTAAATGACGAGACATAATTGCATTTTAGGGGTGGCATTAATCAATTAGAAGAACCGACAATATCTCTCCCTCAGCTATAAGTTTGTGTGTTTATGATAGAGGCATATAATTACTATATAACTTTCAATTGTATCGATTGCATTTTCTGACTTTTCTCACGCGTGTGTACGCTCTTTAAATACAATTAAATAATTTCCTTTCGTTCAAAAAAGTACGTCCGCAATTATTTCTTCTTCAGGACCGTAATAGCATATTTCGTAAGTTAGGAAACTATGGATTAAATTAATAAGATAGTATTCACAGTTTGTAAATTGTATTAATATAAAAACAGTTACCTGAAGGATTCTAGGAGAAGTGGTTATTTAATGTGCAAATTTAAGGATCGTGATAGAAACTGTGCCATAGGCACGTTGATTAAATATTCAATTTTGTCGACTTACAATTGTATTATCATTTAAAAACAACTTTATTGAATCTGTCTCGGGGCATAGTCAATAAAGCCCACTGGCGTGTTTCTCATTACGCATTCTGCCGAATGAATTTCTCTGTGTCCGCGTTTAGCTTGTCAATACAATCTGAACGTGACAATTGAAATTACATTGTTCCACAAGCACAAAGGTTGACTCGAATGCGCTTGGTTCAGCAGGTCTGTCGAAACGGAAAAATATAAAATACTCGTTTTTTATGCGCAAACGTTTCAACTTCATCATACAGTGAAATTACGCAAATCTATTAATTAAATAATAATAGATGTAGGGTGAATCTCACACGTGTCTTTTGACATCGTAAGCTGAGAGAAACGGAGTTGGCTCTTTAAAACGTTTCACAATAATTAATTCAGTATTTGAGAACAGAGGCGGCAATAGTGACAAATTTTTGTGGAGAATGAGAGATGCAGTAATGCAGCGGGATTTGCTGCGTGATTATTTGAGTCCCAAGTGTCTATAGTTGACAGTTGTATAACTACAAGTATGATACAAGCTGTTTCTCTGCATGTGCAGGGAACTTGAAGGCAGTTTATCACCATCAATGAATAATAATGTTTGGTAATTGTCTCGGATCGGTGATGTAGAATTATAAATTTGCACCCCTTGGAGGAGTTGCAAGAAGCTTTGTCTTAGAGATATATTTGAGAGAAGATAGAAAAAAATTCATAAAGGCTATGATTACCATCTCGTCTAATTGTCCGAAGAAATTCACTTCGAAGTAAGAAGTCAGAAAACAGAATTAGGAAGCAATATATCTGAAGAACTGATTAGACTCGCATTAGTAAGGGTCAACAATTGGATGACGTCATCAGTTTTCAATATCCGTGCGTTATTAACAGATGATAGTCTTGTGAAGAAAGACAACTCTGGTTGGTCTAAATGTCTGGTTTAAGATAAGACAAAGTTCAGTTTAGTGCTGATGCTAATAGCAAACACGTAAACAATTTTTCAGCCAATTCACCTTTCCTTGGTGTTCGGATAGATGACCATATAGATTTGCTTGCTGAGAAACTAATATCAGTTTGTTATTCTATAATAACATTAATGCAAATGTCGGGTATGAGTGAGTTGAGCTGTTAGACACCTAAAACTGTAATAGTTAAGTGGTCCCTATTGCTGCTTGTAATTTTCTGTAAGTTATAGCTGTTTGTAATCAAATGTTTGAACGAGTAAACAGTTGAGGGGCGCCGTACTGAGAACTGTAGCTATATATTTTCATACTGATGCCATTTAGGCGTTCAGTGAATGAGAGCAAAGAAATAGACAAACGTTGCCACTAGTAACATGTCAAAGAACGCATGAATTTGATTGAGCAGGAAGTTGCCTTTACAGAAGAGTTCAAAATGTCCACCTCCTGGTCGAATACATGTCTCACATCGTTGTGCCGTGGCCCAGTGAACGCGATCCCAAATTCCAGGAGTATTGCCTATTTTAATTCATTTCAGGTACGGGAGACGAATACGCTAATTTTATTAAATCGATAGGGGTCGAATCAGGTGAGCTTGGAGACCAAGATTTTGATCATCAAATGTTCGATCCAAGTGGCAGTGAGCTGTACGACATTACGGCGAGAATCACTGTTTTGAGGGCCATAATTCAAATCAAGTATGTTGTAATAAACATCTTTTATTGACTACATATGAGGACTACATCAATGAATTTATGCCCTTTTCTTGAAACACCCTGTATAATGTGTGCATAATAATCGAATCCGAAGTGTACAGTGGGTACAATCACCCAAGCAAAAATTCTACAGTTATGATAATTTTATTTATTATTTAATAAACCCGATCTCTAAAAATATTTGTAGAAGATGAGAATGTAAAAATGTCGAATGGACCTGGAAATGGAATCTGAGACCTGCCGTTTACCGAGCGGATGTCATACCGCTAAGCCAGATGTGACGCCACATTCTCCAGTCTCTTAACCTACGGTTGACTCGCCTACAATTTACTAATGATATTCTGTTTAACGTATATATAGAACAGGCAATGAATAAAGTTAAAATGGAATATGGGAAAGGAATCATACTGCAAGAAATAAAAACCCTACGCTTTGCCGATGATATTTTAGTATTAGGGGAGTCAGAAGAAGACTTGGAAACCATGATATATGGCGTGAACGGGGTTCTCATGAAATAATTCAATTTGAAGATTAATAGACGGAAAACCAAGGTAATGGAGTGTAGTTTGGGAAACAGTGGAATAACAAAGGGTGTTAGATTGGGTCGGGATATTTAGACGGACGTTAAGGAATTCTGCTACTTGGGATACGTAATAACAACGGTGGTAGAAGAATAGACATAAAGAATAGGATAGCACAGGCAAGGAAGACTTTCGTGAAAAAGAGGGATTTACTTATGGGTAATATAGGTGTGAATATTAGGAAATCATTGCTAAAAATGTTCGTTTAGACTGTGGCGTCATATGGGTGCGAAACGTGGACGATAGGAGTTGCGGAAAGGAAACAAATGGAAGCCTTTAAAATGTGGAGCTATAGGCGAATGCTGAAAATCAGATGGGCGGATAGAATCACTAACGAGGAAGGTCTAAACAGAATAGGGGAAGAGCGAACAATATGGAATACGTAGACCAAGAGAATTAATAGGCCACTTTTTAAGACACGACGGTCTTGTAAAATTAGCCTCAGCGGGAAGTGTATGGGGTAAGAAGTGAATCGGGAGTCACGGATGGAATACGAAAGTGGATTAGGGAGGAGGTGTAATGTGCTAGGTTTGAAAAAATGAAAAGACTTGTGCAAGTTAGGTTAGCATGAGGGTTGTACAGACGAGTCTTATGACTGAATACCACAACAAAAATTATTCAAACAGATTATTATGAAAATATGTTAAATTCAGTTTATGGTTTTAACTTATAAAAAAGCTGTATTTTAACCTTAGAAAAGTATAAATATCCTCTAGTTACTTCCTACCTGCGGCGTTAGAAAATATTATAAGGGTGACATAGTTTACAGGAAAAATAAATCTATTTTATCAATATAAACTTTAGACCATGTACAAGATTTTTACTCTTAACTGAAACAGGGTAATAATGAATGTTAAATATTCTGATTCTATTGTTTCAACCTTATTACGACACCAGATTTGGTCAAGTTTGGTGTCGTCAACGCATCCTTTCGTACCGCTATGAAACAGCCAGTTTTCCCCAAAGGACAATTTCCTCCAATACCACTTTCTCGTCACGAAACCGTTGATCGCTGCCGTCGAGGTACATACAGTCGTGTGACGTAATGGTAATTGCTTTCAGAGATTGAAAATATTGATACAATTTTGAAAATGTCTCTTGAACTTGAAATCTTCACAAAACATTTTACAAAGACTACATTAAAGTTTCACAATGGTGCACTTTCTATATAACTTTACAACTTGTTGACAACTGATTAAAAAAATTCAACAGTAAAATCATCTTAGAAATGCAATTAAACTGACTTCATGACAATTGTAGTTCCCTCGTGAACGTTTTCGTCAATCTTTGCCATTTTGTATATGTGGAAGAACTATTGAAAAATTGAAAGTGATATGGAATTGACAATTAAGGACAAGTATTGTAGGATTAAGGATATGCAAAATAAATTAGAATTGTCAAGTGTCAGGACCAAATTCTGTATGATGTTTTAGTTTTAATTCATAAAATAGATAAGAGACAGCTATCAATTATTGTATAAATATGTATATATTCTGTCAGAAAAGCGACGTGAAAACCTTTCTCGATTAGAAGACAGAAATAATGAAAGACGACGTGTGTTAACGACTATTCTAGAGGCATTCTCAGGAACGTGGGTGTGACTAATGCGTTGCTCTTGTCAACACGTCAACCAAGCAACCCACACATCGCACGTCTCCTGCTACGGTCACATAGTTCTATAGTCGGGAAATCTACCGTGTAATATCTTCACGTTGCGGTTGCTGAAGATTGCGTCTCTCACAAGTTGCCTCTTATTACACAAGACACTAACCCTGATGTAAACTGCAACTAAGAGAACTTTACTTGGACTGGGGTGTACGGAAATACAGTTTAGGAAGTGGGTACTTTTTGTTATCAGGAACTACGTGGACTCTAGGAAAAAATTACTCTTATTTTCTATAATCCAAAGTTGAAGCTTAATTAAGATGAAACTACAAATTGAACAATTATGCGATGAAATTCAAAACTGGAAGAAACTTCGTAGTCAGTACACACCTCGGTTTGTCCTAATAAACGAATATGCTACTATAGGTAAAATAGAAGCAGCAATTTGTTTTGTGGTCCATCTGTAGTAGATTCTTTAAAACGAATATTTCTTAATGTGCTCAGCTGATAATATGTTGTACGTCAAAATTATAATTACAGGGTGTTTTAGTATGCTGATTCATTTTAGAAATGCTAGTAGCCACTATCAAACGGCTATTCTGGCTGACTAAAAGTTCCCTCATTATTCTATTGCTCTCGGTGACGTATTGCAATTAGTTTGCCAGTATTTCGATTTTCATATTCAATTATTAAACCTTAGGATAAAGAATTTGTTGATCTGATACCACACAAATTATCTAAATGTTCGATAAGAAATCTGAATAATAAAGACATTGAATAAGATCTGATTTTTTAAATATACTATAATATAAATATACGGCTAAGAACGAGAAGAATAAATTAATTACTCGATAAATTAATTGTTACATTACAAAAGTACATGTTGACAATAAAAAAGTTCAAAGAAACAGACGACCTAACAGCCACTTAGGATCTATTATTGGCAGTTGGCTGTGAAAATTGTAGAAAGTTCAAATTATAAATTATAGAAAGAAATCCCAAATAAATTGAAAATTCCTTATTCTAACCAAAACCTTTTGATTAACAGACAAAGAATGGTCAAAAGTCAGAAATAGAATAATGTAATTTGAATTTAAACGTTTCTGCGCCAACTTTTGGGACATCTTCGGTTTATTAATTAAAATTTCATTGAATTTTTTCGGCCCGGATGTTGCAGCAGCATAATGTACTGAAAAGGTCCCCAATGTTAGGGCCTAAAGTTTTCATTCAAGTTAAATTATTCTATTTCTGACTTTTAGCCATTCTTTGCATTCAATTTATGATATTGAGTCAGACTTACTTTATTTATAATTACCCTTCTTGGCCATTTTGTTATAATATAAAATACTTATGTATTGCTGTCTTATATTTCTACTATTTTGGAACAGAAACTTAGAGCAATAATTATGGGAAAATTCATTACAACTACGGAAGCCAGAACTGAAATTCAGTAGTGGTGAAGATTTCTCAGTTTCAACGAAGCCCAAACATCACCTAGCAACGATTAAACACAAAAGATGTTATAAAAGTAAACCAAACTGTTGCTGTGCTGACGATCCCTATAGGCGCTTGTTACCAAATATATGTACTGTTCATTAAGGTACTTTAACTGTTTATGGAGTTGAATGTCGCTGGGATGATTCATTATAATGAAACTAACAAAATAATTTTAGTACGGTTCAGAAGGTGAAAAAATAAAATGTAAAAATCTTTGACCTGCAAAGTAGAATTAATGATAATTTTAAACCAAAATTGTTACGTTTCTTAATATAGCATACTAACAGTATAAGACGTCATCCAAAGTCACTGGGTTCCGTTAACACCCTGAAAAAAATCTCTTTTCCATAATATATTATATTTTAATACGTTCTTCGCCAGCGACAGTTTATGTGGAATCAGAAAATACAACGAGCGGCTAAATTGTTTTGAGCATCTGACAATGTCAGTGGTGCTCCTAGAGGGTGAGACAGTCATAAAATAGGAATGCAGAAGTGACTCATCATCGAACTGTGTTGTTTGCGAAGATATGGGCAAAATACATTATTTAACAGAGTTTGAACGCGGGATGATCATATTGTCGGAACCAGTTAACAGCAAAACGGCTGCACTTGTGAAGTGTTTGAAAGCAGCCGTTATTAATATTCACTTGGTGTGGACTACAAAGCAAAAATCCGGGTCTCAACGTCAGGCTTGTGGTCGTCATAAGCTACTCAATGCTCGAGTTGAAGAAGTCAACACTGCATTAAATAGCGGAGAATCTTGATCAAGGACTAACGTCTGTGGACGAACTTTTCCTTGCACATTACATCGTATGGTCTATGGAAGCCGATGACCTATTCGAAAGTTGAACAAGAGCAGACGTTGGCAAAGGAGCACAGGGATTGGACAGTAGATGACTGGAAAAGAGTCATGTGGTTTGACGATTCGCAATTTTGAATTCACGATGCAGATCGCAAGGAGACAACACAAACTGCATTGCCACAACACTTCAAACTGGTGGTGTAAATATTATAGTTTGGGAGATGTTTCCTTGGCTATGGTATGGGTTCTTTGATTCAAGTGAAACAACGCCTGAATGCCCAAGCGTATTATCGCAGATCAAGTACATCCTGTTATATTAAAGGGGCCAGGAATAGACACTTCTAGCAGGACAATTCTCCTTGTCACAAAGCAGGCATTGTCCTCAGATGGTTCGAGGAGCATGACGAAGACTTTACATTGCTTCGTTGGCTTGCACAAATACCAGATATCAATCGAACTGAGAACTTGTGGCATCAAATCTTAAGGAATTGGAAAGATATCAGATATGGTCTAAAATTCCTCCTAAAACTTACCAACATCTCATAGAATCCATGCCCATAATTCAAGCAGTATTAAGAGCAAAAGGTGGCCCAACATTGTTTTGAAGGTGTAGTCATAATTGTTAAATAATACGCATTATGTAGCTTGTTAATACGACTCACTGTAATAATGTGTAGTTATCTGCAATAAACTACAATTCAGTTGAGGGAAGCCGCTACACTATTTGTTGTTTAGTATAAGCATAAATATCCGTAATCTTAGGCTTCGGTTGGTTATGATGCAAGACAACTATGACTCGAGAGTTAGAATCACATTTCGACGATAAAATACGTAAATATAATTAACCTTCGTTTTCTGACAATAAATTTTAAAAAGGACTATGACACAGAGAAGAGATAGATTAATAGACCACGTGTCTAGAGACATGAGGGTCTTGTTAAAATGTAATTAGAGTGAAGTTTGTGGGTAAGAAAAGATGATACAGGCAAAGGATGGAATAGGCTTCAATGTATTAAGAATATTTTAGTTACTAAAAGACAACATACCGGTACATAATCTCATGCAGAATAAACATACACAAAATCTATACCAATAATTAAAATTGAAGTGTCTGGCTCACTGCATATCTGTATGTCTCGAATAGACAACATATATATATTCGTATACGTGCATTCAAATTTCGAATGTGAATGCGGGGTGCCTATATACTTGATTCGTTTAGGCTCCGAAACGACTTAACGGATTTAAATGAAAATTTTAGTGATTGAAACTGATTTAAACGTAAACGTTTGTGTATGTTTCATTTCGATATCTTCTAATGTTCAAAATGTATTAATGTAAATACTTATAAATCCATCAAATTTCCGGGCGAAAGGTGGCGTGAAAACCAACTGCGAGTTACTTACTGTTTAATATAAATGCAATTTTGGCACCATCTATTGTTGCAATAGGATTCGCGCCGTAATCAACCTATTGTCGACAGAGAGCTAATAATCTGAGAAATAAACTTCGTTGGATCGTCGATACTATGTATACGTAAATTAGTTTTATTTGTAGCGTAATTTTAATAATTAGTAATTGATCTTTTATTGGCTCCGAAACGTATGATAGTGGGACCTGTTGAAAACCAACTACGAGGTATAAGGTTTGCCATGAAGCGAGCATAAATAAATGATACCGTACTTTTTATATATTCAATGAATTTAACTTTATCAAAATTCTGTAAATTTTGATTCATTTTTCGGGGAAAATAAGAACTATTTCGGCGCGAACGAAGTTGCGGGCATAGCTAGTCTATAATATATGTGGATGGAAATATTATTCTCATGCTATTTCGTAATATAATGAACAGAAATAAGGTAAGACAAAAATTGACGGGCTGTAAACAAAGCCCGACTCTGAATTTCTTGTTTGTTTATTAAAATTTGCCACCAGGAAGGTGACGAAACGTTCTTAGCGATTGACTCACAAATTTTGCATGACGAAGCTGCTCCAATTTAACGTACAAAATCAGCAAAGCACTTCCCGTGTGTGAAATGGCATTTACGATCCTGTAGTCAGCCACGATAACTACGCCGATACAATGTCATAATAAATGAAGACTTTTTGTACGTTACACATAGTAGTTTTTATATAGATGATCTTAATTTAAATATGGCTAGAATTTTTCAAGAAGTAACAGTACGATATTTCATGAACTAACCTAAAAAAGAAGAAAAAATCATTCTGCAGAAGAATATAATTTATTTAACTGAAAAAGAACTAATTTCTCGAATTAATGCTGTACAGAATGCAGATGATAACCTGCTTCGTAAAGAAAAAAGGAGAATTATCTATGCTGCAGTTCCTTGTAAGTTCCTGATATTTATTAAAATAAAATAAATTGTTAAGAATATCTACATTAAATTGTGCTTCCAAAAAACTTGATTTTTATATAAAAAATTATATTTACCATAAAAATTTAAAGAGTTGGGCATAAATTAGTTATATTCGTGCAATAATTAATATTATGCTTGATAAATTAAATGAGTATTTTTTGTGTATGCCATTATTATGGTTTATTTTTTATTCATTAATCGAATAGAAAGAGTAACTAAGCACATGATTTTATTAACTTAACTATTTATTATTATCAGTAGGTCAATAATTTCAAAACTAGTCTCATAAAATTGAAATTAAACATTCTATAACAATCTTTAAATTATTATAGTGAATTAAGTCAGAAACATTTAATGAATAAGTTTATTAATAAAAAATAAATCTGTTGTATAAGCCACATAACATTTTATGCTAACATTTGGAATCTCTTTAGCTGTTACAATATTATTCTAAAAGAAAAAAGGAGAGTTATCTATGCTGCAGTTCATTGTAAGTATCCAGATATTTATTAAAATAAAATAAAACATAAAAATATAAACGTGTTTTAACTCCTGAAACTATGAACAGAATGTGAAATTTAAGAACAATAAACTCTTTTTAAATTTTTTACACAATGCCCATGACAGAAATAATTCATTCTGACATATGAGACTAACAAAATTTTATGAAGAATAAAAAGGAAAGAATTACCCAAGAAAGTTGTATCACAAGCACTAAAGAAGCAAAATAAAGTTCCCTCTTAATGTTGAGCTCACTGCAGGTTATGTATAATTCAAGCTAAATGAGTTGTTGGAAGTGATTTATTTTCAAGCGGATAAATAATGTACACTCCGATAATCCTACGAATTTTCTAGTTTCAACTTCACGCCACAACAGATTTCAACCTTAATGTTAAATACATCAACATGTATTCTATTTTCAATAGTTGGCAACCAATGCAGTAAAATTGATGAAGTGGCTAAAGAAATTCTACAATCCTACGTCTGTAATAATACAGTTATTGATAATTGTTTTAATATTAAAAACTAATGTTAATTACTTTTTAGACTTAAAGCAATATTGTGTACAGCAGAGAATGTGTTACCTTTGTGCTAGCAAGCCAGTCGTTTGTAGCATAATATAAGAATATGGGCGCTGTCAACTGCTTCAAGTTGTACTCTACCGTTGGTTCTGTCTCGTTTCCTGGATGCTTTTTGGACTTAATCATGGGCTGGAACCGACCTGCAAAATACATATGTTCTCTCTTCAAATAATTGACCCTAAAATTGTAACAATTAATTAACTGTGACTAGAACCACTAATTACTGTGTTCGTTGGAATATTTTCATTCTCATAACAGAAGATAAACTTACTTCTTATCATGAAGGCCTCTATAACCGAGATAATAAGCAGCTAATCTTCTCAAAAACATTTGAACTTCTGAAATAATTACCCTTAAATTTTAAACAATATTTATGAGCGGTCGGAGAAATACATGTGTTGGATAGATGGGATGATTAATTGCGTCAAGTAAGGGGTTTGTGGAGTCAAATCCCTTCACTGATGGATATTTTTCAACAAAATGACAAAGATGTCAGATTATTTTATCAATGTCTTTAATTACCTACTGGTAGGTGTTGTTGTAGTGGTATTCAGACCTAAGACTGGTCCGATGCAACCCTCCACGTACACCTATCCTGCGCAAGCCTTTTCATTACCTTATAACTAGCACAACCCACGTCCTCCCTACCCTGCTTAGCGTATTCCATTCTTGGCATCCATCTTCTGTATTTACCCCACGCACATCCCTTTAGTGATAATTTTACAAGACCCTCGTGTCTAAAAACTTGGCCTAATAATCTATCCCATTTCTTAGTCAACGTCCTCCATATTGTTCGCTTTCCCCCTATTCTGTTTATAACTTCTTCGTTTGTGATTCTATCCACCCACCTGATTTTCAGCATTCGCCTATAACACCACATTTCAAAGGCTTCTATTCTTTTCCTTTCCCCAACTCCTATCGTCCACGTTTCGCACCAATATAACACCACGCTCCATACGAACATTTTTAGCAACGATTTCCTAATATTCACATTTATATTAGCCGTAAGTAAATCCCTCTCTTTCGCGAAAGCCTTCCTTGCCTGTGCTATCCTACTCTTTATGTCTACTATACTTCTACCATTCCTTGTTATTACGCTTCCCAAGTATCAGAATAGATATTAAATAAAATATATTCCTTTATGTACTTTACAAAGTTATTTAAATTTTAAAAATTTCTTATAAATTAATTTAAAAAATGTTCACAATAAAAATTTGCATTAGTTTATTGGTGTTAAGATGACACCTTATTACTGAAAAGGATCATTATCAGAAATTTCCGGACTACTGTGAAGATTCTATAGAAATGGGTTTCGAACACGTGACCTTTCGGGCTGGAGCGTAATTCATTTAGGAAGAATAAGGAATAAAGATTTTTCTTTGTTGTATTTGTAAAATGTTTCAAATAATTTTTTTCACTGACATTACATCATCATTTCCGATAGTAAGAACCGAACGCACGAACCTCAGAATATTTAATTGAAAATGCACACACTATAAACAAAATGTAAAATGATGAAATTCACATAGAGGGTGCACTTGTCTTAGAGCAAAAAAGGTTAGTCGAAAACTCGTCCGTACCGCACTCATTACAATTGAAACCCTTTGTAAAATAGTCCTTGTGCAGCATAAAAGGAAAAAAAAGTCATTATTACTAAAATATGTCATTACTCTCCTATTAATTTCCCACGGACCACGGTCTTGTCCGTCATAATTATCATTGTGTTCCGAAAATTCAGCAGAAATACGAACGAAATTATGAAAACCAACGAATGTAATACAAACACAAAAAATTTAATAACAATAATTTGTTTTAAGATAATTTTATCACACACCTTTTCAAAAATTTAAGCCAATTCTTTCATAAATATAATCACAGATATTTTAATGATAAAACCTCAACCACCCAATTTTAAAGTGCAATTGGAATAAATAAAATCTTTTACAAAATTAGAAATATTTGAATGATAATATCGTTAAATTAGTTTTAACTTGTGAAAATAGAATGAAGAAAAGCCTTTTATCAGATTACGAATATTTCAGTGATAAAATTTTGGAATTAATTTCATTGCTGAAGGGAATGAAGGAAATTTCTTTAATCTATTCAAAATTATTGTATGATAACCATAATAATTTCAATGAAGGAAAATAGTTTACTAATTTACAAATACTTCAATAATTAAATATTAATATATTCCCGGTCAATGCCAGTGTTAATTGTGACATCACCGTTAGTAATGGGCGTGGCTTGTTCAAGAGCGGGTTTATGACGTATACGTTTGGGGCCTATTTTTTCTCTTTAGCCGAAATTAGATATAATTTTAAAACGCTCTACTCTTTTACCTTTAACAGAAAATTCTAAATAGATACTGCCTAAACCAGTCGTTTCACCAGTGACGTCATACCCCTCCGAAATGTATCCCTTGAGTTTCATATAAATTTATTCAAATTCTCATAATTTAGCGTTTAATTTTCACTCACGTCAGCCACTCATTTTACAATAAATAATAATAACAACGGGTGGGAATCCATATTTTCATCAACTATGAATATATTACTTCATTGGATTGGAGAGATTATGACGTCAGTAATGGTTCTAAAGTCGTCTTAAATTAATAAATACAAAAAATGAAGGGATATATTATGCATGTATATTTGAAATGTTGGTCGGAAAAGGGGCATAGCTCGTTTTGAGCCCTTTGAGATATAGGACGTGATATAAGAATTTTGAATGAAATTTTTTATAATAAAATTGTTATACATAATATAATTCTATTTAGTGTATATTACTGCAGTTCATTATTCGTTTCCGTTACAAATGTTAGGTGTACAGGCTAAACCAACCCAAATATTATTCATCAAACATATTTTCACTATATTATTTTCAGCCGTTTTATGACTGGAGGAGCCAAGTATACCCTGGCCTATTTGGTTAAAGGGAAATATGATCCCCCAAACATATACATCAGGATTTTCTCTTCATTGCATACACGTTTACAGATTGTGACGTCTACTTGTGCACCAATCACGAGTTAGCTTAATTTATTTAGAGAGCATTGGCAGTACTAACCTGAGTTAATTTCCTGTGCGTAATGCACTAAAGTTTTCGTTGAAGCCCCAGCCGGTGTATGATTAAGAATCGCTGGCAGCAACGTCTGAAAATAGAATTACGATATAATACATTAGAATTCTTATTTCCGCTAAGATGCACTCATTTACAAAGTTACGTACGGAATAAAATTGGTTTAAACATTTGGACATTGGTGATGGCAACATTTTCTTTTGATTTTGATACCTGATCAAAATTATAACAATAATTAATTAACAAATATAATTAGAATAACGAAGACGCAATCGGGTCGACACGTCACTTTTCTGGCGCGAAATACAAAGACCAACAATGAGTCAAGTAGCTGTATATAACTACCCAAAGAATAAATATACTATTTCTCTAAGTTATTTATATATATTATTTAAAATTTAATTTTATCATCTGGTTTCCGATATTGTGTACTTTGATAAGTAAAGTTCCAAATGTGGCAATAAGTTATTTCAATAATTCACCCATTCTGATAATCGTAATTTTTCGAAATTAGCTGATATTTTAGAGTATGGATTTTCCTTTATCTATCGGAGCGTTATATATATATATATATATAATTAATCAGAACCTACAGCAACAACGCCATTTAGAAAGGTTTCATGTAGGGAGACGAAAAATAAGGACATTAACGCTTCGTCAGTTCCTAATTTTATATGCCAGAAATATTTCACCACTTTATACAACTATATTTTAGTTCTTCGTCTTGAACTAATACTACCGCTAAAATTAAGTCTGATTCGATTATCGATTCTTGTCCTTATTAACGTCAACAAATATTTTAGTCACTGCAGTTTCGTGTGTCTTTAGGAAACGGAAATATTTCCAAGCAAAATACGAATCCTTCTCAGATTTCACTGGAAGGAGACAATAAAACAGTTAATACGTACATGAAGTGTATTTCAGTTAAGATATTCACTTTACTCTTCCAAAAAAAAAATTATTATCTATTATCTGGGTGCCCGGCGATGCTTGGGCATTCATTTAAATTAGTCGGCTACAGTATTTATTCGACTGAATATATTTTTCAAAATGTGATTCAACCAGTCATATTTTTTAAAAAATTTACATTTTCACGCACCACGAATTTAATCATAACTATCCCGAAGACCCGTGGTGTTAAAAAATGTGCGCAAACCCCATCGAATAATTAACCTGTAGTATAGGAAAAATCAGTTTCGGAAGTTAGAGCAATACAAAAATTTTTAGTGAGAATCTTAATTCATTTAGTATTATTATTAACTAATTAAAAAGTATCATTACTAAAAAGTTTGTTAAAATTAAGCATTATTTCATGTATACAGATATTTAATTACCTCGTTCGACAGGCTGCGTGAGGACAAAAACCTATCCGTTTGTAACTTCTACATAACAGGCCAATTTTGGCCTGTAAAGCGAGAAGGAAGGAATCTTCAAATGATTGATAGATACATTCTCAGGGCAGATTACTACACTACACCAAAATTTTATGGTAATCGGAGGAATAGAATAGAAAATCATAAAGCACAAACATTACTCCTTACAGTAGATATTGACATGAGGGAAGAAGGCAACTTAAATCTTATACAGATCAACAGAACCCTTCTTTGAGGTGATCACTATTTTTATAGCAGCAAAAATTATTAATTCAACTTTAATATGGGACGATTTGGAATATTTATTTCATGGTTTCCCATTCTATTGAAAATGTCACTATTCTCTTCATCAATCAACAATCAAACGTACATAAGACGCCGCATGTTGATTGTTCTAAACGTCGCATTAAACAACGTCAGAAGCGGCATCTTTAATATCAGAAACCATGAAAAAGACGGCTTTAACATCGTTCGGAGGTCGTTTTCGCGATTATTATTTTTACGTACATTTTATAAAAACAGATATGATGAAATATCTTAGCTCAATTATGATATATATTCACATTTAATTTTTAACAATTATTAAAATAATTTTTATTTATAGACAAGGACCTACGACGTTACGTCCACAGTTTTGGAACTTCTTTAGGTACAGACAAATATAAATCAATTTCTTTCTTAAGTTAACTAAAGACAATTATAAATTGATATTGACAATGTTTAGTTAAAATATGAAATATTCACTTGGAAATAAAATTAATAAAATGTAAATATTACGGAAATACATTTTGAATGTACATAAAAAATATAGAATAAACATTTTAAGTTCTAAAATATGTCTACTTTCTTCAATCGACGTCTACTGTCATGTTAAAATGCGATGGTATTGCTGGTCGTTAAATTTTAACATTGTAAATTGAAATAAATAAACGTATTCATTAAAAAATTAACGTTGTACAAAATTAAATAATTTGACATTTATAACCCTCTACTTCTTAACTATTTATATTTTCATGAAAGAACTAATCATTTTTAGTTTGTGGTACGCACTTGTTGAATTTAATTCTTTTTCCCCTTATTATTATTATATGTAATAATTTAAACCTAAGCTACATGAAGTCGGGACCATGAATGAACGTGATTGGTTATTTAAATGACGAATTACAGTCTTCTTATCGGCCAGAAAACGGAATCATTAAGGTTAGGAAAGCTGATTGGATGTTCTCGTTCCGTCCCAATATATTTCATTTATACCCATTGAGAATTCCTTGAGAAAAAGATATTCATTTTCCTGACTGAGTCGGCAAGGGTCAAATTAACTTCAAATCCTATAAAATTCCTGTTGTTAAATTTATGTTAATAATTATTATTTCCACCCTTCCCTAATTTAAATTTAAAAAGCCATAGTTTTTATTCCTTATATAACCAATCGTAATAATAGTAATCGTCACAATTAAAATCATTTCCACAGCCTACATAAATATTAAAAACCCATGCCACAACATATATTTTGCAATTAATATTATTGATTAACTTTTATTATTTTATGATTGGTAACATTATTGTTAGACTTAGAGGGTGTATTTGATATATTATAATAACAGTTTCTATAAACATTTGTTATAATGATTTAATGTTATGTATATTTATTATTTTAATGCCCACAGTTTGACTTGGTCTAGTTTAACTGTCTAATGCCTTCATTTTTAACATTCTGTAATACCAACGGATTGTTAAATCACATTTCTGTCGTAACGCAATCCATAAAGCAAAATTATATCTTCATGAACCTCAAATGTTCATACAATAGTATTTACTACATTAAAAATACGAGAGTACATTTTTTATATTTGTTAATAATTTAATTAAAAATAAGAACACTTATCAATTCAAATTTATATTTGCCTGAATTTGATTACTTATGTCTATAACTGAAGAAGTCCCACAAATGTGGACGCAACGTCGTAAGAATAATAATAAAAAAGCAGGTTTTGTTTGTAAATTGGTCGTTAATTTAACTCCTTTCGAATAAATTCAATAACGTATTATTTACCATGCGTATTTATATACTTACCATATTGAACCGTTCGTTATCGAAGCCCGTGATGATGAAGATGGCGTTGGAACAAACTTCTCTCTCAAAGCGAAAAGCTTCACACACGTATTCCCCCAGGTACTGCATCGCCGTGCTCCGGGGTAGAAATTCGTTCTCCCCGAACAGCTTCGCAAACAACTGTTAATAACAGAACAAACACATGGATCGACAAACTAACAGTAAATTCTCAGACTTGTTTAATTTATACAACGATTTAAATTCCCAAGACGGACTTCGGTATTTTTATCGTTTATACTATTGAGGTAAATTTACTGTAAATTGAGTCAAGTTATGAAAAAATCCGGAGTATTTATTATGTTGCATAATTTTACTTTTCTATGCTTTCAGTATAATATTTTTATATTTTTAAATTATAAACACAAATTGTAGATAATAAAGTAAAACGTGAAGCATGTTTACAGATATATTTTATATTTTTAAGTATTTATAAATTTAATGGAGTAATTATCAAATAACGCCACCTTATTCTATTAAATTGGCGCAATCATAAATTCAATAATATTTTTCCAATTATAATGTATTCCAAATCACGAACGTACTTATGTACCTTATGTAACGAAAAGTTTTGACTGAGAATAAATTTACAAGTATTCAAATTTTTTAATTACCTATCCATTTATTGGCACGTTTCTGAAGGATCGTGAGATACAGTAACACAAACTGCTAGAGGTTATAGACGTTTATTTAACAAGAAGTTCTGTACAACAGTTTGCACTGAGCAAGACTTGGAGACCCAGTATAATTTATATATTCCAGAAACAACATTTTCGAAACGAAAAATACTAGAAATGAAAGGTAAATAAAGTAAACAAATAAAAATGTCGCGTTGAGTGAGACTCCATATTTCTGCAGTCCAGCTCTATACCCCTCAGCCATGGCTGCAGGTTTCCAAACGTGGCAATATTGGAAAAACTTTGTTAGTGCGTTAGTATGTATGCCCTAGCTATAGGACCAAATTTGGCATACGTGTTGCTCAGAGCCCGAAGCTTCCGATGTTTTTAATCCATTTTAAATTATCTGAAGTGATATATTTGAAAAAAGTGAAAACATTTTTTAAAATGATTTCGTGTCCCATACGCGTATAGAGACCTACTTAAGTGAATTCAGGTTGCCTATATTCTTGATATATAATACTTATATTTTTCAAATTATAAACATTTGGCATCATATTTAACCCATGGTTGATAGAGAGCTAACCCCCTGACAAATAAGCTTCTTTGAAGGGTTGATAACATGTATACGTAAATTTGTTTAATTTTTTTCGTCATATGACCACCGTTGGCAAATCGTAGGGTTTTCATTTCTTTTCCTTGCAGTATGATTACTTTACATATTCTGTTTTAACTTTCTTCATCGCCTGCTCTATATATAAATTAAACAGTATGGGCGACAGACTACATCCTTGTCTTACTCCTTTCTTGATTTCTGCTTTTTTTCTTCATCTTTAATTATTATTACTTCTGTAGATGTTTTTGGATATTTTATTCGTGTGCTCTTCAAAAGCCTTAATAGTGTTCACATGTTCCAGTTCACATGTACTGACATTCAACAGGTAAAAGTATTAATTTAAATGTAATTGTTGTAGTATTTTACTGATCTGATGCAACCCTCCATGCGCAAGCTTTTCCGTTTCCGCATAACTACCACAACACACATCCTCCCCTCCCTCTTGTGCTCTTACCCCACACACTTTCCCTAATGCTAATTTTACAATACCCTATTAATCTAACCTTTTTCTTTGTCAACGTTCTCCATATGTTCGCTCTTCCCCTATTCTGTTTAGAACTTTCTCGTTACTGATTTTATCCACACATCTGTTTTTCAGCATTCTGCTGTAGCACCACATTTACAGGCTTCTATTCTTTTCCTTTCCCCAGCTCTTATAGTCCACGTTTCACAGCCATATAACGCCCGCGCACCATACGAACGTTTTCAGCAACGATTTCCTAATATTCACATTACCCGTAAGTAAATTCCTCTTTTTCAGGAAAGCCTTCCTTGCCTGTGCTATCCTACCTATTTTTTATGTCTACTATACTTTCAAGCACTATTTATTACGCTTTCCAAGTAGCAGAATTCCCTTAATAGGCCACGTTTTAAGACACGAGGGTCTTGTAAAATTAGCATTAGTTATGTTCATCTGTCGACGTCGTCATGTCACATGGATGGATCAGCAAACCTCTCATTTCTCTCTGCAGTTTTTCCATTTATCACCGTTCGAGAGGTAATGTCCGTTTTTCATGACTACACAACCGAACGGCTGCGCAAAAAGTACCGATATGAATGACCTTTTTTATTGATATCTCTGGATCACGAGATGCCGTTAGTCGATTCAACCACATGTTCACCAAATTTTTAAATTTCTGGAGTTATTTTATTCTCACCTTGGGGACAGTCTGTGTAGTTCGGACTAACAGCGCCGTTTACAAACACGTTATAAATTGTTACGTACTCAACCACTGCTATGAAAGAAATTATATGACTCAATAAATGAATCTAAATTTTATTTGTGTATATAATGTGAGACATTTATTCTGTATAAGTTGTCACAAAACTGTTTGAAATGGAACACACAGGGCGAAATTTTATCGGCAGCGTTAAAAGCACTTTTAGTTTAGGGCCTCATTATTTATTGCACGAATTATATCATAAGCGCGTTTTATTTCACAGGGTGGTAAGAGATCCATCACGAGCGACTTCGAGAAACCAGAGAAATCAACAACAACCTTACTGAATCGCTGACAAGATAAATTCATTTACGCTAAATATAGAAATCAATCTCCCGCCCGTACAGCCGTTGCACATCAAGAAGGATTCTGAAGTCTTACAAGAGATACAACGCAAAGCAGTCACGTTTTGCTTGTGTGACGATCAGTATCAGCGAGCCATGCAAAGTTGATTCTGAAATAACCATTTAAAGTTGACCTGTGTAATGAAATAAACATGGCAGACGATCAGTGCAAGTTCTCTCGAATCGAAATGGAGTATTAGTATTTTTGCCCTAGTGTACAAGTTTCTCGGTTTATGATTCTAGAAGTGATTTTAAATTTACATAATATCAAAAGGACGGTAAAAAAATAAGTTAGCGTACTGGTCTATTACGGGTACTGTGCTACCTTGTAGATCTTTTAACACCACAAATGAGATCTTAATATTTCTGCTCTACAAAATTTACAGTCGTTTTGTTCAACTATCTCCTAAATTTTTTCTAAAGTTTCCCTTCTTAGGTTTGACTATTCCAATAAAATACGCAGTCCGGTCTACGAGAAAAACCCATATCAAACAACACACAACGCCATGATAATGCCTTTGGCATTAATTTTTCAATCCTCCCATCATCATCATCACAAAAAGCTGAGTAAAATTTTATTTTGCAATGGCGTCAATTTCCGGAAATGATTTATTTACTGTCATTCTCGATAACTGAATTCATTATCTCCAACTTATGTAATTTTATATTACTGCACCACTTCCGTTAAATAAAATTTATATAAATAATTGAAATTATCTCATTTAAATACATGGTATCACTTTGTATTGAAATTTAAACTTTATAAATTTTTTCATATTTTTATATTATTGATTTTTAAAACACCTTAATGGGTCCCAAGTATTAGGATTGAAATGTTGTGTATTTTAGTGAGGGATCCCCTGTGACATGGAAAGTTTCCTTCGCTGGACGAAAGACTCACGAGGATTGGCGGAACAAACATCACGTGGGAAAGCGTTTTTCCTTGGAGAAGGGATATACGAGTTTAGCTGGGAGGCGAGAAGCTGAAAAATATTCAGAGTTGTTCAAGACGTTGAGAAGGCGAGATGGAAGGGAGTTAATCAGGACGTGGAAGCGAGGAGAAATGTGGAGAGTGGAACGGATGTTGAAAGGGAGGAGGAAGCTGGTGAGTGCAACAAGAGTTGAAAGTGAGGCCTGAATTTTTGCTCTTTAGTGAGCAGGTATTGAGAACAAGGTAGGCCAGAGGGAAGGCGAAGGAAAAGCTAAGCTTTCCTCAATCACTGGCAGTACCAGGTTCATCCCACTTTCCGCCGTCAAACTGAAAATTTACAATTCAACCCAAAGGAAGAAGGAAGTTCTGGTAACCTAGTAACTACGTCAAGAGACCAGTGAAGATAAAGCAGGTTCGTCAAGTGAACGAAATCTCTGCTGCACGTGATTACTTCGTAAGTAATTAACCCTGTTATATACAATCGTCTCCTTGAATTAATTTATTTGTTTGTAATAGCGCGCAGTATCCCTTAAAGTGATTGTTTTATATAAAATAAATTATTATATTACTTCTTAAAGCGCAAGTAATTTCATTAAATAGTTCAAATAAAAACCCTTAAAATCATTTACAGCACCGTACGGGGAAATAGACCTACAACGGAGAAACATCTCTATTCAGTAAAAGACGTTGCGTCATCAGATATAACAGTGCTTAAGAATGACAGCAGGACAAGAGCATATGCAAGGTAAAATGTCTAGTTAATAAGTTTGTATGATTACTTACCTCAATGTCTTTGGCGTAGGGAGCGAAGAACCGAATGGGACTCTTCATGTGACTGACAAAGGCTACTGGTGCCAGAGCGGCCATAGCTCTGATTTTACTGTTATACTCAGGTCTAGTAGAGCCCATGACGAAAAACATGCTGGTCCCCATGCTGTGACCCACGTAATACATCTGGCTGTAGCCCGTCTTCTCCAGAATAAAATCTATGGCTGCTGGAAGATCGTACATTCCCATCTCGTGGAAACTACGACACGAAGATAAAAACGCCAGTTCAGATAAGACGAGGTGAATACGGGTTTAAAGTGATTACTTAAAAGTAATGCAAAAGTTAATTTAAATCTTAATGTCTGCAATTAAAATTTACTTTTCTTTTGTGACGACTATTTGGAGATAGAATATCAGGCGTTCTTCAGCGTGAGAGTCAACTTTGCGTTGCGCACTATACTAGTGAAGCCCATAATGCGTTATCGGATAATAAATGAGTTTATGGCTCATTCCGTGTGCATAACTGGGTCATTGTCCGAATACCGCACCATGAATTCTTTCGTTTAAGTTCCTTTCTACTATTATATGTGCTTGGTAATTAGGGGGAATTTATTCTGTAAATTTCAAATTATAGTTCCCGAACTAACTAGGTCTATCTCTTTTCATTTTGTTTGTATTGATGACCTAGGATAGAGTTTATTACAGTTCCAAATGTCGTTTAATTCTAACAGCCTTTCTTATCAATTATAGGTTTATTTTCATTTTCTGACTTCAACTTTTTATTTCAGGCATTATTTCTTTATTTTACAGGAAAGAATTAATAAATACATAAATTAACAGTTAGATTTTGAATTAGCAAATAAACAGGTCAAATTAAGTGATGAAATAAATACCTCACAACGTACTGTTTACATTATCCCTTTTATCTGGTCTGAAAATAGTAGAACCTTTCTTAGAAACACGCGGTAACAATCGAGGCACATTTTGTTACTTTTTAAAAATTACTACAGACATTTTTACTACATTTTAAGTAGTTTAATGGCTTCTATAATTCGTGTAAGCTCTTTTAACCAAATTTAGATTTGAAAATGGATGATGGCACAGCGAACTTTGTCACGTCGTAATTAGGGTTTCTCATTAGCTATTTGTTTCGTTCTTGATTACACTCTAATATTTTGAGTCTTTCTAAAGAGTTCACATTGGAAATTACACCTGTAAAATTGATTTCAAAACCGTAAGTTTTTAACCAAACAAGGTCCTTTTGTAAAATCAAGTATAAATAAAACCGAATAAAAGTAAACAGCAGTTCATCTACGTAAATAAAAAAGAATTTACTTGTTTTCTATTCTTTATCCCATCGTGATTAAATTTTGGAGAGTTGTAGTTCTCACTCCAGAGAAGGTTTCCGTCGTTTATTATAAGACTTTGGGTCCCCTTCTTATCCCCCCTCAGGACTGTTCCAAAAACAATCTTGTGATTCACACGATTTTCTTCAATAACTTTTATCATTTTAAGCTAGTTGGCCAGCTAGTAGAGATTATTTCATGTTTTTGGTGTACGAGTACGCACGCTTGATAGAATTGAAGTGAACCAAACACAAACAGCGGCAATTCTTAACGTGTGTTCTGTTGATTGTGAAATTCCAATAGGTAAAATATGTCACACGCACCTTCTTTGTTTTCCGCGTAATATGTAAAAGTGGTCACAAAGCATTCCTTTCTTTATCATATCATTTATGCCACCCAAGTGACAGAGGATACGATTATATAAATATACATGTAAAATTTTCACTATTTCTTTAAACGAGGATTTGAGTTGATTATTATACTTTAGAAGTTATAACATTAAATGTTTTAAAAATCAAAAGAAATATAACTATAGTGATGTAGTTTCTTATACTAAGAAAATGCAAAAATTCAATATCTTTCGAGCTGAAGTAGGTAGAATAAATACAAGGAAATATTGCAAAATACTATTGTTATAGCATGAAGTATTCATAGTTGAAACTTTATCCTGTTGCAATTTCTATGTCTTTACGGTGGGAACTTTTTGGTCCTGAAAGGTGGGAAGGAAGGAAGCCAAATCTGCGAAAGGTCAACAGATACCTTTGGAATGTAAACTGCAAAACACCAAACTTTCATGGCAATCGGATGAGTTTTATAGATATGCATAAGGGACCAACATAAGTCGCAGTGCAGTTGATTGAATGAATGAATGAAAATAGCCTATGTTGTCCCATTCAGGCCAAAGGCCTTCTACAAGTAGGGGTAGCTTTTAGTAGTATCACGCGGTGAGCTAATCCGCGTAAGATGTCTTATTACTTCACTACACTGTCTCTTAGTTGTAGTTCTTTCCACTTATTTCTGTATGTGGCTATTCTGATCCATTGTCCTCCTGCTTGTGTTTTGAATAGGTCCGTCTACTTGCGTCTTGGTCTCTTGCCTATTGTAGGGGTCCCATGTGGTAGCTTGTAACGTTCATCTTTCGTCTTGTATCCTCACAACGTGTCCTCCCCATTTCCATTTGGTATTTGTAGCCTGTTGAGCAACGTCTATTGTTGCTGACATCCTATGTATCAAGATATTTGATACTCTATCTTTCAGAGAAATGACAAGGATCTTCCTCTGCATCTTCCTCTGGCATACTTGTAGAGTGTTTCTCTCTTTTACTCTGAGAGCCCATAAAATAATACTGGAAAAACGCAGTTTTCTAGTGTCTCCATTTTGAGCCTCCTATTTAGGGTTCTGTCCAACGATATAAACTTAAGGGACCAGAAAGTTTTCCAAGCTGATGAAACTCTTCTCTTTATTTCTTCTTTCATTTTGTTGCTAAAGGAAATTATTTGTCCTAGATATATATATTGTGATGTATACAGTGGCTCTGTTCATTCAAGATATATTGGGGTTTGTACTCCGTTTGTCATCACGTGTGTTTTAGATTTATTCATTGATAGTCCTGCCAACTTGCTGTGTGAGTTTAACTCTTGAAGCATTGATTGTAACTTTCTTGGAGTTTTGGCGAATAGAAATATGTCGTCTGCAAACCTCAAGTTTGTTAGTCTCTTGCCATTAATGCCTATTCCATGTTTCTTATTCCATTTTAATTTTCTGAATATGTCTTCTATAATACAGGTAAATAGCTTTGGGGAAATAGGGTCCCCTTGTTGATTGAGGACGATATATAAAGACCAGGACGCATACATACATTACCTTCTACTTATATAGACTATATTTGAAAACATTGTTCTCAGTCATATTCATGTCAAACCCAACAACAGACGTCAACTTGTAAGGTAAATGTCCTGCTTAATTGCTACTTTCCTCCTTCACCTCTATGTTGATGATATAATGAGTAAACCTCTTTGCATGAAGGATGGACTTCGATTGTATGTACTTGATCTTTACCTGAAATCCCAGAACTCTGCGCTGCTTGGTGAGAGGTCGACGTGAGCGCGAGAGTACGTGTTACCCCTGGCGTTACCCAGCCACACGTCATATCCGGCGTCCGCCAAAACATACGCTGCAAACATCACAATAGCAAGGTACAGTACATCATTGAAAACATTAATTACATGCGGCACGAATATATCCTCACATTTGCGCTCTTCACTACGATAAGAACTGAATTTATTCACGAAACATTGTGTTTGTTAATTAATTCAGTTTTTTATACAGTTCAAGAGCCTTAAACTATTAGTAATAATATATTAATAGTTTACTGGAATTCCGTTAAAGTCGAAAAGTATCGTTAATATGGGTCCTCTATTTAATTATACTGCCGTTCCGTTGTCGGTTGTCATGTACGTCGTACATTCCCTTCTGGTGATCATAGTGCGGTCGGAATTACAGTTGCAATTAATAGATGTTAAGCGTATAGTTAACGTTAGAAATAAAAATGTAATAGCTTGTTTATTTTGTCACTTGTTCGCCTGAGATTGTAGGTCCTCACGGAGCCGTAAACAAGAAAAGTAGGGATCATTTGCAGTTTTTCGACGTAGCAGAGTCTGTCCTTGACTTTCCTCTCAAAGTTGGTTCGGAGAGTGGAAAGGAAATGAGAACTCGAAAGGTTTTAAAGATTCAAGGTACGTTTAGGACAGATTTGGCAGTGTGAGTAGGTTCGCCTGAGTCTTATCAGATAAGAATCTGACGCTTGACGTTTTACCAGTTAAAACACAGATATGTAGTTTTAGATATGTGTATAGTTACTGTCAATATTAAACAATGTAGGAAGTAGGAAAGGAAGTTAATGCTGTTAGGATAGACTAACAGGAAAGCCTTAGGACTAGCTGTATGTGATCGATTCCACTTGAAAACGTGGAGTGAAAGGCTTTTAAAGACGCGAGGAACGTGTAATTGTACTAACATGTAGGACGCTAATATGTCAGTATTCCTGCGCTACTGCCGGGTTTGTCAACCTATATTGCAAGCGTCTTAATGAATGCGTCCATCCATAAAGGCAAGTGACCTATGTCGTATCTACGAAACGACGATTCGTTAAAATTTAAAAAATATGAATGAACTGAAATATTTGTATTTGAGAATCGTAAATTTTCCTCAAATTATTGGTATCATTTTTTTACATAAATGGTCCAATTAGTAGATCTGATGTGCAGCATTTCACTTATCAATCTTAAATGAAGACTTCATTCGACTTACCGCGTGTGTAAATATGTAACCGGAATATGCCCGTTGACGACCGCAGCTGTCACCTTAAAACCGCATATTTGGCGTCATTTTAGTTCTTTGACAACTGACAAAGGGTTTAACTGAACTACACAAATTTTTATTTAACAGCGTTTTTAATAGTGTCGAACTTAGGTTTTGTGCATAAAAACTACGATTTTCGAACAGAATTGTTTTCCTGTTTCCATTTAATGAAAACTGCTGCAGAATCGCATCGAATGCTTGTCTAAGCTTACGGTGACCATGATCTTGGTAAATCACAGTGCGTTTTGAGTGGTTTTAGAATTCCAAAGCGGTGATTTTGACGCGAGAAACGAAGAACGTGGAATACGGCCGAAAAAGTTTGATGACAGTTTATCGCAAATATTCTTGGATGAGGATGACGTTCAAACCAAAAAGGGCTCGCGGATTAATTAAATGTAACACGAAAAACCGTCTCCATACGTTTGAAAGCCATGGGAAAGGTACAGATGGTGGGTAAATAGGTCCCACTTGAATTGAGTGAAAGACAGCAAGAAAACCGAAAAACCACTAGTAAAATATTGCTCGCCAGTGTCAAAAGAAAGTCATTTCTCTACCGAACTGTGACAGGTCATGAAAAATGGATTGTTTTCGAGAATCCTAAGAGTAACTCCAGGCGAACCATCGTTTGCGAAACATCGATTGTGTCTGATAGGATCAGAAGGATGTGATCTATTATGAGCTGCTAAACACGACCAAAACGTTCATACTGACGTTACCGATAGTACATGATAGATTTGAATCAGGCATTGCGTAAAAAACGACCGGAGTAACAAAAAAGTCAAAAAACTGATTTTTCTTCATGATAATTCATCATTACACACAGCAAAACCGATCAATGAACAAATTGAGGTGTTTACTGGGAAAATACTTGCGCGTCTAACTATTATTTAAGTGAAGAGTGTGATTAGAAAATTGTAGGTGAGCCTGACTTGGGTGACAGAAATGGAGGGATCTCGAATCGGTACTTCGAAGTCGGCTCGGATTAGTTCAGTGATAGAATGATCGCCCGGAAAGCGGGAGGTCCGGAGTTCGAGTCCCTCGTCCGGTCGACATTTTTCCCTTACTACTATTTAGATGGGACATGAATTTACTCAGAAACGCTTAGCTCCTAATAAAAAGGTACGAAAATGGCTCGATGATTGGTTTGTTTCAAAAGAGCAACATTTTTTAATGATGGTAAAAATTTATAGCTAACGGTGGATAATATTTTGGTTAAAGTATTTCATACAGTAAACGTGTATTTTGCATACAAAAATTCCGGTTTCATATTTGCTCCCCTGATATATATAATTTTAACATTTTGCCACTCAATTATATGTTTTCTTTTTAAATATATATATGTATATATATATGCTTGAACACGAAAGAATATAAATTTAAAATTATTTTTGTGTTCATTAATACGGTATTTAATGAGGGTATGGTTTAGCCGATGTAACAAGCTTTACAGTCTCAATTATGAATTTTCTCTTTAATATTTTAGGAATTTAAAAATATTGAATGATTTAAAGATGACACGATGACCATAGTTTTCAAACGAATTGCAATGCAGTTTTTAAGAATATCGAAGAGTTTTTGGTGCTTTGTTATTAATTTTGATTTTATTTAGTTGCTTCGAAAGGATATGAAAACGATTATAATTTTAACATTTATATAAAAGGGATGATTCTGAATAAAGACTATTAAGTATGGTTAGCAAAAAAATTTAATTAAAGTCGTTTCTTAATTGATACGTGCTATATTTCATCGGGAACTTAAATTATTTATCTCGTGGATCAAGCATAAGAGGAAAAATCACGAAAATGTGAGAACTGAGAATAATTTATGACTAAAATAACAGAGGCGTGGAACACGGAAGATTGTGCATCACCACGTTACAGTTGGCCTTCTTTCCTGTCATCATAGTTGGATGGTCCTTTGATTTATTGGTGGGCTGATAACTGCTTGCCGTCTGAATCTGTTGGGATCTCGTCTCAAGCGTCGTGTATTGACTACACAGCGAACATCACCCAGAGCGCACGAACTGCATGAGCCTCTGAATGATTTAATAGGTTATCAGCCAAAAACGACGTTCTAAATAGCCGAAACTGAATGTGATCTCAATCGCCGTAACTGAATGAGTCCTTGTATAGCCGAAAACGAAATCGGTGTCTATCCAAGAAGTACATCGGTTTTCTTCTTCAAGCTCCACCTCTACCCTTGATATTTCCCCTCCCGTGCAAGCTGTGCGTGCGATTTTTCGTCCTCCTTATGGACAGGAGACACTGAATTTTTCTACGACTGTCAGAAAAATTTGAAGTCGTCTCATTGCAGGAATCTCCACGCGTAAAACGTTTGATTGTCAGTGTATTTAAATGCACGGAAATCCTTATTGTTTTTTCCTACTTTCGGACATGCAGGGGTGAAGTATCCACTTTAGGGCAGCTTTAACAAAAGATTATCTTTGAATTAGGACGCCGGACAGACAGCTTGGCATCCAGTTCAGGTCTATTGTCTTCAGTATAGAAATTTCTTTCTTTCATCGTTGTAGTCGAAGGTTCTGGACGTTTTTGTTCCGGCCAACGATTTAATGAGCAATTGTACAAGTTTCCCTTCTGATCAATGAAATGACTCGTAACTTCTTATTTAAACAGCCAAACGCGCTCATTCATGGTCCCGACTCCGTCTGCCAACGATCTAACGTCTGTTACGTATTATATACGCACACAAAAGAAAAGAGATATTTAATAAAAGAAGAATATTAAATTAAGATGTTATACGCAATCGCGTATTATAAATATAAATTCGTCACTACGCAATTGTTAATTTCGTAAATAATATTTATCAATCTTATTTTGATATATTGGAAAATTAAATGCATTTTATTTTATCCTGATTAATTGCTTTACGCATCGAAATATTTACTTGATGCCTTTAGGAAGTTCTAAGCAGAATAGAAAAAGTGAGAACAATATGGAGAACTTTGACAAAGACAATGAATTGATTAATAGGCCACGTTTTGACATGAGGGTCTTGTAAAATTAGCATTAGAGGGGTAAGAACAGAATAGGGAGGCAAAGGATGGAATACGCTAATCAGATTAGGGAGGATGTGGTAGCTATGAATAAATGCAAAGGATTGCACAGGATAGGTTAGCAGAACAACACTTTGGGAATAATACCGAAGGAGATAAATCTAATTCTTTGCAATGATAATCATTACTAGTAATCACTATTGAAAAAATACAGATTCTATTCTGTGTCCTGTAACGATTATATTTGAATGATGATAATTTTTCCTTATTTTAACCAGTCACTTAAATAACCAAAACTACAAGATTCGATCATTCAATTTGAATATTACGATTATTATCGACACTTGACATTTAAATTTTCGACGTGGCTAAATTTACAAGTTCAGGACTCAATGAAAAGAATTTCAATGTAAATTTTCGTGGTTGTATGTTGCCGCTTGTGCTTGGTGAGCACATGAGCATGAAATTCTGGAACTCCGAAGTTCGATAAATGCTCTGTGTAAGCCAGCACAGTCTGGAATCACGTACAATCCATGAAGAAAGTTAGAAATTTTATATACATACTAAACACACGAGGGCGTGTAAAATATTTGTAAACATGAAATCATTGGAAAAAAACAAATTTGTTTTATATTTTCATAATTTTAAACAAATTCCACAATAAAATTGTAATGTTTCAAAAAAATTGTATTTTAATTTTGTAAATGACTTTGGCAATGCCGAAAGCTCCTTCTATTTAAGTGACTAATTAAAATGAGGTAAAATTGTCATCATACTAAATAGAAATCAGTCTTTTAACAAAATTTAGTAATTTCCTTGAAGACATTGTATTTGAATTGTTTGATACGTTTATAAATTGTCATGCGCGTTCAAAACGCTCGTCAGAATCCCGCTCTGGTCCAAAATATTCGATCGTGTATGAGGCCATTAAAAGTAAGTGTAATAGCGAAAGGGTAGATAATACTTGTCACGTATAACTTCCCAATACAGACGTAGGTACAGTATAGTAATTTCTGATAAAATGTTACCAGAAGGGCAACCAAAGTAATTGGATGTTTCTTTCTTCTAGGGATATAAATAATATAAACAAGTAAAATTAATAATTTAAATATATTTTATGATTACCCAAAGCTTGCGTAGGTCCCAGGATGATCCAGTCTGCAGAACTGGAGAGAAGTCCGTGTTGGAGAAAGACGGGGCCTAAGGAACTTGCAGATGAATTGCGTCCTTTGGGTATGCGGTGTAGAGTGAGCAAGTATCCATCTTCTGTTTGTATGGTGTGAGCCTCAGCAGGGTAGCCGTGTCTCCTGATAATCGCAGGCTACGGACAAATAACACATATGTAGCGCAGTAGAACCCGCGTCCAATTTTTATTATTATTTACGGAAACTTAAATAACAAATATTTCGGCATGAGCAAGTCACTGGCCAGGAAGAAGGGGTTTTTCCGCGCGCCGTCTTGGCGGCTCGGAATCAAAACAAAGGGGCTGCGGCTGACACTTGGACCATAAAACTCAGAAACCTCGTCGCCGGTTTCGGAATGACCTCATCTGCCTGGGAATTTGGTGACCGGGTGGCGTGTGTTCCCCAAATGAAACAAGGGATATTATTGGAGAATATCCATCCTTACCACCTTAGTAACAGGTGTCGGATAAGTGAGGACAAGGTTTTAAAGAGGCTGGCGGAGACTATTTTAGGGAGATTTCTGGTGATACAAGGAGGTGGAGAGAGGAGATTGAAGGAGAAAGGTGGAGAAACAGATTTCTGGTGATACAAGGTGGTGGCAAAAAAGGAGACTGGCAGCAGAGTGATGGAGAGAGGAGATTGGTGGCGAGAGCAGATTGGTGAGGTGGCAGCGGAGAGGTGTACCGTGCTTTGAACAGTCGAGGAATCAGGGAAGAATAATCTTAACAAGGGAAGAAAGAGGAAAAAACGGAGTTTCCTCTATTCCGGCAGCACGACTTTGTGCTTTTGTCGACCGACCGCTTCAAGTTCCACAACATGGAAGTTACAGCGACACGCATATGAAAACAACTCAGGTTGGTCAACGAACGGAAAATCTGCTACACGTGGTCACCCAAACCATAATTACCCTGAGAACTTTAATATAACCCCATTTTAATTCATTATTTTTGTACATAATATATACATGAACGACCCATTTTAAAATTATTGTGTTTTCATCTAATAAATGTATATATTAAAACCCAATTATTAAATTAATTAATTAATATTCCCCAATCATCTACACACATTTACAACAAACAATTCTCGTATTATCATTTTGTTAATTCTAAATAGCGTAATTTCCTTGGATTAGGAATCTTTTATCGCAATATAATTTGTGTACAGGGTGTCCCTTCTGAAACAGTATGGCCAAATATCTCTGAAGGGGGACAGATAAAAAAAAGTTCAGTACATAAGTATAAGGGTTTAGAGGGGACATTCGAAGCGTACATTGTTTTGAGATTTTAAGCTTGTGCTTGCAAGCTGCAAGCACAAAGTCATTTTTTTAATGGCAACCTCATTTTTCACCCCCATGAAACTTTTTCGTCTTGATGAATTAATTTGAGATACTCCACCATTCATGTCATTATCCCTAATTTTACTCGAAAATACCACAAAACTGAAGGATGACTTAGGCGATTAGGGTAACAGCGGCTTGATACACTCTTCTACACTCTCTTAAATCGAGTAAAATATCGACAATTTCACTACTTGCATTCATCGTTTCGTGATACTAACCCAGTTCTAGTTGAAGTGGCACTGATTAGAATAAACGAATCCTCGAAGTAGTAGTAGTTTGATTATTTACATTTGATAATTGGTGAACAGACCTATGGAACACTTACCACCACCAAGGCGCCCCAAGGATGTTTGAATTAAGTTGTGCCTGCAAGTCAACGGTGGCTACATTGAACATCTCATGTAAACGCTGATCAACTTTCACACACGTTAGCGCTATTTCTTTTCTTTATTTAGCGCAAGGGATACTAAAGACTGTCCTGGGTCCCGCCTAAAACTCTGAATCGTCAATTTGATCACAAAACTCGTTTTTGTGGCATTTTTTCGCGTATATTAATTTCTAAATTCGTGTTCAAAATTGTTTGTAATTATCTTTTATACAGATAGTTTTTGTTTATTGTATTTTTGATAAGGCACTGTTTGTTCTGTACAACACTAGATAGAATTTTTTTTGGTAAGTAGTGACTTGAAATATTATATTGTTTGTTCGTTACACCACTAAATACAAAAAAAATATTTGATTTATTCTATATGATTAAAAGTTTTCATTAACTAGTAATTTGATATATATTTTATTGTTCCCAACGCCATTTGTAATTATTTAATTTTTAGGTATTTATAGAAGAAAGACAAGAATGGAAAAATGTCGACCGGACCACGTACTCGAAATTACAGACTCCCAAACTACTGAGCTAATCCGGGTCGACGTCCAATGACCGATTCAACATCCCTCCATCGTAAACCTAAGCTAGGCTCACCTCTCCCACAGAACTCTTCTCTACGGTACGGAAACCGGCGTGGAAAAGTATGTAACCACAGGTGGCGTCTCATAGGATCGGCACTAGGACCCCTGCTGTGGAAAATTTTGTATGATGGTGTATTAAGACTTGAGCTTCCCCCGTAAAGCAAAATTATTGGCTTCGCAGACGACATGACAATTGTCGTCATCGCTAAGCACCGGGAAAAATAGTTCAGATAGCCAATGAGGCTATTTATGTGATTGGGCAGTGGCTACGGACAATGGGACTGAAACTGGCGGAATGTAAAACAGAGGCATTTCTTGTCACTGGGAAGAAATGTAGAGAATCCATCACCCTTACGGTCGTAAACTGTGAAATTTATTCGAAATCGTCTATCAGATATCTTGGTATAATGACAGATGATAGGATGTCTTTTAAACACCACCTTGATTATGTAAGACGTAAAGTATCCGGGACAGTATCTGCACTGTCACGAATTATGCCAAATGTTGCAGGTCCAAGACAATACCGGCGACTTCTTTTCGCGAATGTTGTGCGATCAGTGATCTTGTATGGTGCCTCGATATGGTGTACTGCTTTGACAGTAAAATCAAACAGGAGAAAGGTTAGTTCCGTCCACAGGCTCTGTGCACTACGCGTTACCTGTGCCTACAGAACAGTATTGGACGATGCTGTCTGTGTGGTGACAGGAATGCCTCCGGTAGACATTCTGGCCGATGAGTGCCGCAGACTACAAACAAACAGAGGTCTGGAAGGCAAGAGAGTTGAGAGGCTTAAAACATATTAAGAATGGCAACGCCGGTGGTATGAGTCCAATAATGGCCGATGGACCCATAGGTTAATAAGATCAATTAAAGACTGGATTGATGGGAAACACGGAGAAGTGAATTATTATCTCACTCAACTGTTGACCGGTCACGGCTGCTTCAGGGCATACTTCTACAGGTTTGCCATCGATAATTCACCTGCATGCCCTGAATGTGGAGTTAATGAGACACCAGAACACGTGTTTTTCAGTTGCTCAATATTTTCGTATGAGAGACGAATTAGAAAGCGATATTGGAACTTCAATAACATCAGATAATTTGGTACCCAATATGCTGCTTTCACCTAATACCTGGAATAAAGTGAGCGCATAAGCCTCTACAGTAATTTAAAGATTACGAAATTTCAAAAAAAAAAATGTTTAAAAGAGACAGAGAGGGAGCTTGACGCTACGCCTGCTTCCTGTGAAGTAATGTCTAATGACGGTCCTACAGGAAGATTCACTCAGTCATCGTTGGAAAGGGAAGTGTTTTTAGTGGGTAGAATCCCACACTACTATAAACTGCCGACCCTATGATATTGCCTTTCGAAGATTTTCACCTACCTTAGCAAAAAAAGGGCTAGTATCACCAACCAATTCACACCTTAGTTCTATGAAATACGTGAAGAATGGACATTGCGTAAATTGGTCACAGGTGCATTAGGTATTTCATTTATTCAGTTTAATAAAATCATACTCTATATGATAAGTAAAAGATCATATATCACTAGTTTGATATTCCGTTACCATCTAAACCTTACAAAAAATCTTCATAATCAGACTGAGGAAATGTTTGTAACATCATGACATCTTTCAATTGGCCCACAACCTGAGGAGAATATAAATAAGAACCGAAACGTAGGGGTCTTAAACAATAAGACTACATTTAGTAAAAGAAATTGCTGATAAAATAGGTCTTTCAATATATTGTAACATGCAGAAAGCAGCAAAGTCGCTAGACGCGCTGTTGTCTGTCGGTTTCGATTAACATTCCGACAGAAACCGACGGAGGAAGCTGGCAATTGGTGAACCCGCACCGAGCGCGGAAATGTGCGAGTTCACGAAAAACTTAATAGTCGTCATTCAGTGACCATGGATTAAACATGATGATGGGTTCGCGAGCAATCGTGGCCGTACATGAAGGGTCTCGAAAACGCCACAGAATCAAGTGGTGAGACGTCAACAAGCATTGGTGTGTGACAGTGATTTGATTATTTTATACGGTGACGAAACTATCAGTAGATTAGTTTGGATTAATGATCACGCCCTGTGGTTATCTATTAGTTTAAGAGCTCGATTAAATGGAATGCTTTTGTTTAATGAAAAACTTTTGGTAGTTTTCATTTGGTAAAACTACCTGGCGCAATATAAAAATAATTCCCGAAAATTATCGACGAACTGAGCTGGTTTCTTATCGGAAGCTCGGGAGTAGACCCGATATTCTACAATATCTAATTATTAAAAACAGTCGTTAAAATTAAATAGTATACAATTAAATAGGCTGCACTTCAAATAACATGGCCAAATTGGATAGGGGTTTATAGAAACAGGCAGTTTTTCGGGAGATATAACAATGTAATATATATTTTATTCAGGAGGAGACGTTGGATTCCATGGCATTATTACAACTAGTGACAAACCCTAGGATAACCTGAAGCTTTATTCTACCCGCCATAAAGTGATTTGGAACGCACCATGCGATAATCGATAGAACTCCTGTGAAACACGACTGTAACTGAAGAAGATCGAGTTTGATCAATAAATGTCCCTTATTCTAGCTCACTCTCCTGGGAATTGGAAAATGACGGTAATATTAAATAGGAGGAAATATCGCAATTAAAAATAAATCAGCACATGCGTAAAATGTACGGAGTGCAACTGAAGTCGATGTATATTTTCTGTACACATTTAATTGGGATAACAAAATGGGTTCACAGGGAATTTAATTTTGAAGGCGGGTAGTTAAATAACAGAACAGCTCATTAACGACAGAAACGAAGATACGTGAGGACAGAAACGAGGTCATTTGAGACAGGTTATACTTTGAAAATGGTTTTGCTGACATACGTGTAACATATATGAGATCTTCAGAATTGGCAATAAGGAATACCTCTGAGAAGACTTGATCTATAATTTACGTATAATTTAATAAGGAAATTATCAGGCTTCATTAAAATGAATAAGATGTAAAATTCGCGCTACGTTCATCTACACCAATAAATAATTGTCCGTCTGAAAGTTTGTCTCGAATAAGCTTCGAAACGGCTCAACAGACTTCAATGTAAATTTTCGATTACGTTCCATTTCGATCTCTTACAAGGTTCATAAGATATTAATATTAGTAAATCTATTGAATTGCGGCTGGGAAAGTTGTCTCTGCCAGGTCGTTACAGGAACAGAAACAATGATATTAAAAAATATTTACGAAGACATAACAAATCTAAATATGAAAAAGAATTCCTGGTTTTGTGAAATGTCTATTTTAACGGCAAAAAATGACATAATTGATAATACTCCTGGGGATGCGACAACGTATACAGCTGTAGAAATACTGTTTACAATAAAGACGAGGCAGTACAGAATTTTTCATTTCATGAATAAGTAAAGACAAAAACCATAAAAAGGCAAAACCAAAAGCTTTGTAAAAAAATGTATATGAATATGTTTAGAATATATATTGTGATAAAAAAGGCGGATTTTGTGATGTTGTGGCGTTATGAGGCGCAGTTCGGCCAACAACAATGGCTAGTCGGCTGAAAGATGGTGATTCCCCGCGGGAGAGTCCCGCCGAACGAGTGTAAAAAATGAGGGCGGGGAACCCCGAAATTTTGTGAAATAGGGGAATTCCCGTCGGAAGATTTAAAAGGGAAGCCGATGGGTGGCTCGCGCCCAGAAGGCAGATGAGTGGAGGAGAGGACGGACGTGGACCGAGCAGATACGGAGAAGTCAGATGAGTGGAGGAGAGGACGGACGTACGGAGAATTGAGACAAGTGGAGGAAAGGACGGACTTGGTCCGAGCAGATACGGGGAATTGAGACGAGTGGAGGAGAGGACGGACGTGGGCAAAGCAGATGAGCAGCAGTCAGACGAATTGAGGAGAGGACGGACGAGAGCAGACGTGTCCAGACGTGATCAAATCCTGCAAGACGCCAGAGAGACGCACAAACATTCGAGAGGTTGATGTTTGTTGGCCCAGTAATTGTGGGTAAGTTAGAAAAAAATTGTGAAACTTGCTAATTGCTCTGGATAAATAACATTTAATGATTTTTCTTTCTATTTTTCAGCTACTGCATACTCCATCTCTCGAGAGACCCAAAATCCCCTGAGATTAAGCCCATGTATTCACTTTAAATTAATAAATGAAAAATTTTAAAATTGATCCTAATTTGTTCTGTTAATTAATTAATGTTTTATACCCAAAAAAGTATACTACTATATATATATATATTGTTAAACAATTTATTAAAATCTTGGACAAAGAAAACTTTCTTCATAAAAGTATAAAACATTAGTTTATTCTATTATTTACTTAATATTATTATAATACAGCGAGATTTGATTTTTGATAGAATTTTAAAAAAGAAACAAATTTCCCCACCCCTCGGGGCTAACGGGATATAAATAAAACTAAACTTGATTTTAAAAAAATAATGACAACTTTCGTGTTTTCTTTCTTACACTTTTTTAGCGTACGGTTGATCATTTGATCAATTTCTTTCTTTCGCAAATAGATTTTTTTTAAAACCGCACTGTCTTTGTTAACATTTTCCCCTTTCTCCCGTTCCTTTTCTTTATTTACCTATTCTTTTTGGGTACAACGTACTTTATCTCATTCATATAAGGTGAGTATATCCGTTTTTCCTTTTTTTTCTCGAGGAAGACATTACATTTTGCATTATACAGGAGTATACCGCACTGATTTAGGTTTCTCACCGAGCCATAATACAAGTAAATTTAAACCTTATACGTCACTTCTTTCACAAGGTGGAGTCAAAACTTGATGAATTCGGCTGGCCAGTTACAATGTTCCAACCCCTGTTTACTAAAATTCAGCTCTATCCAGTAAAGAAAAGGATATCCCATACTACCCTGCTATCCCGTTCTGTCCAGATTTCCCTCATATTTAGATACGAAAAATTAAATAGATGCATATAAATATAAATATATTCAATAAATTCAATTTTCTCAAAATTTTGTACCCGTTGTTTCGTTTATTTAGGGAAAAATTAAGTGGTAATTGTTAAATTTTCGGGCGAACTAAGTCGTCGGCACATCAATGGTAAATAATAGAACAGTTTATCTTTTGTTGATCCTCGGAGAAATTCAGGAAACTTGAATGTAAAACTTCCCACGGAAATCCACAAATTACACCCACATTTGGATTTGTTTCTCAGATGTTTACAGTGCGGACGATAATAAACATATGGTAAGATTTTTTCAGGGTCCGCATAATATAAAATTGATAACATGGTACAAGAATATCATCCGATTACTTCATGGGATAAAAACCGAAATCTGTGCATCTTTTGCGAGTATTTTACGTTTCCTTCCAATGATTAATGCAAACGTTTAACAAAGGTGTTATTAAATTGCCAATACCTGAGCTACACGTAAGAGAATTTTAATCATTTATCCGACAAATTAACATGAAAATTTTTAACAAGCATATTTATATTAAATCAATTGAATAAATAATCCCACCAAGACGTCAGAAACAATTTAGGATACATGTCATTACTATTCTTGGAAAATCATCAAGACTTGGTATAAAACGTAAGAGACAAAATTAATATTGTAATTTAAAAATTAAATCTTTAAATTTCAGTGTATGCTAATTGGCCAAACGAAACACTGTTTAAAAAATCGAATTATGATCATAAGAATAACATGAAATTCAATACTCAAAAATTTTCAGTCGTGTCCAAACATATTTATCTGGATGAACATAATTTCAATTGACATAATTATAGACGAGCGAAACAAATATTTCTCATGATTGATGAATGAAAATTTGCACAATTTGACTGTAAAAAATGATAAAATTATTTAAATAAGATATAAGGTTACTGTAAATTATTTATACCATTTAATTTAATCTATAAGAACAAGCTTTTCATTGCTAATATTATCGATAAATAATAAAAAAGTTACGTTTGCGTGCAAACAACAAACTTTTAGAAAATTCTCCCCAAAATGTTAATATTTAATGAAATAAGATAATATTACAGGAAATAAATTATAATCGTTTTATTTATTTACACACAATTATATTAATTCCGTTTTCGTTTGACACTTGTATAAAATTTTGAGATAATTATAATTGCGCATTTTAGGAACAAACGTTGTGTTTGTTATTAGTTCTTTTCTGGTATGTTTGTCGGTTTATTTATTTAAAATTTTAATTTAGATCAATTGTGTATTTCCAACAGTTCTGAAATGTACGTTATGGCTTAAGTGAAAATTGCAAAATTTTTCTCGATATGCTAATATCTGCGGCCAGACGAATTGCAGTCTTAAATCACTGCACAGTGAGTAGATGGCAGCACTGCGCTGAAGTTATTCCGTGTCTACCAGGCATAGCGGATAGATGGCGCCTCTCGGAACTCACTATTCTGTCAATTGGATGTGCGCAATCTTTGAATAAATCTATCACAAAGACGAATACAGTACAACCAGAATTGGAAAATTGCTCGTCCCCATATGCAGTCAATTAAAGTTTTTTGATTCTTGAGAAACTATAGGAGCATATTTGGTATGGAATCATCAGAGAGAATTCATCAGCAATAAGTAAATAAACATTTCTTTGTCTATCAGTGTCATAGAATCCATAGGGCTCAATTCATAAATAAGTAAATATAATGAAAAAGCCGTCAGAAAATGATTAATAAATGGCAATTCAATCAACAGAATTGGAACCATGCAATATCACTACGTGTTGTCCTTCATCAGATGAATAATATTAGAAAACAGGTGAGACTATTGAATAAATATTACGATTCCTTCAATGATGTTGAATATTATATTCTTATTTTACTCGAATTTCTTTTATATAATATTAAATGATTTTTGGATTCTAATAACTAAAATATTGGAATTATTGAAGAAATGTTAATTTTTATACCTTCTTCAGTTGTTCACCGATCATTTCATCTACTACTTCAATATGTACGTTATATGTGGCCCGAGTAAAGTTTTTAGCTTTGTAGTTGGCCTGCTGTAGGAGATCCGAAACTGAAGTCATAAAAATTCCTGTCTGTCTGCCACGTTAAATTAGTTCGCGTGACAGAACAAAAGAATCCGGACCGATTTCCGTAAAACGTTTTTCGTGGTTATATTAAGTCGTAAAAAGCTTTCTTTTTAGTATTATCCTACTGCCATGGAACATCTTCAGAGTAAATCAAGGACGTTCCAAAAATATATATTATTTACCTACTTCATAATTTTTTGCTGTGGAGAAATATGAATTGGTAGCTTTTCTATCCCGAAGGTGAAGGGCGTTTGTTCATTAGTCGTCACCTTTCAGTTTAATATAATTATTACGTACATGACGCATCATTTGCCGAGATTCAAATATCTCAGGTCAGCCCTTAGTAACATTATACTCTCACGCGTCTTTATTAATTGAGACTCTTCAATTTATACTTTTTCAAGGTAGTTTTTCAACACCGGCTGGAATTTGCTAAAATCTTGAAATTTAGTCACGGATAACTGCCACACGATGAACATTGCATGTAAATTGTTCGTTGTTTGCGTAATATTTCCAATATAATATTGGAAACATAATATTAATATAATATTGGAAATATTATATTAATATAATATTCGAAATATTATATTAATATAATATTTACGCATAGTTGCACTCAGTCGTAACTAATACTGAAATATTTTTACCGATATTTTTAGACAACTTACTTTCTCACTTAGAATTTACATATAAGATTACAAATTCTATCTCAACTCTCTCTGGCAACAACTGTACTCCATTACTTCTCCAAAGATTCATTTTATCAAATTAATAATTATTTAATTAACGAGTAGGAAATCTTTAAGCGTAACAAATTTCATATATATAAGATATCTAAGACTGTCACAGATGTACCATAGCACATCTTGTAAAAGCCTAAGGTAATTTTCTTTTATATCTTCAAGATAAATAATTGACTTTTTATGTTTTAAATACAGTTTATTGATATATATAAGTATGAAAATATTTGATCCTTATGGGCAACCCCTTGTATGTGGTATTTTTTCATCGCGTTAAAATGTGTCAAATTGAATTATAGGAGGGTACAGAAGAGGGAGGCCAAGGATAGAATACACTAAGCAGATTAGGGAGGATGTGGGTTGTGCTAGTTATGAGGAAATGAAAAGGCTGGCGCAAGATAGGTTAGCATGGAGGCTTGCATCAGACCAATATTAGGACTGAATACCACAATATTATTCCTAGAAGAATATAGGATCATTTCATCAGAACAACATGGCTTTCTCAAAATAAATCTACCAACAGCGCCATGAACGTTTTCATAAATTAATCCAAAATTCTTCAATAAATAAAAATTTATCACTATTTATTCAAAAGCGACGTTTTGACATTCAGAAAAACTTTTAGGCTGAGGGAGTAAATAAGATGGATTGCTAAATTTGTAAGTTTTGAACCATGTTTTTTGTATATAATTTAAAAACTTGTTACATAGAACCTATATTTAATTTCTTGTAATATTACGTTTGTAGTACGCATGAAAAAGTCTCAAAACGGAGACGAAACGACGCTTTTGAATAAATAGTGATAAATTTATGTGCTCACTTATTGGCCGTATTTGTATTTATTGTAAATTTTAAAGTCAGAAAACTATGTCGTAATCCAAAATTCTCTTGAAAGCAAACTAAAAGTAACCGGGGTATTTACTGATCTCTCCAAAGCGTTCGACATGGTTGATCGCTAAATTTTACTAGATAAATTATAATTCTGCGTTATCAGGGGAAATTTTTCCTGTTGTTCAAATTATATCTTACAAATTGTAAACTAAAATTTTTCATACACAACAATGGCGGGAATATTTATGACTCCGATTGGATAACAATAACTTGTGGGGTTCCGTAGGGGTCGATTCTAGGACCATCAATGATCTTCCTGATTGTATCAAACCCATATCTTTACGCCGATGACACTAACTTAATAATAAATAGCAGGTAGGGACGACAGAACACTTCAAAATAATGTCGATAACGCGCTCTAAGTTACAAAATGTAAACAAGGTGATTCTGAACATTCAAAAAACAAAATTGGTTCAATTTTCGTCCGATAACAACATTGCTGAATCAGTAACTGATTATTCATCATTTCTGGGAATTAAAATTGACGGAAAGTTACGGCGGAAGGAACATTCAGGCACTCTCAAGTAAACTCTGTTCCGTCTCTTACTCCCTCCGTTTATTAATTCAACAAGTAGATACGTTAACCGGAAAAGCTGTATATTATGCATATCTCCATTCGAATATTTTTAATGGAATTACGAGCTGGGGACTTACTTCTCGTTCGGAGGAAATTTTTAAACTACAGAAACATACGATCCAGATACTATGAGGCAAAAATTTTACAGAAAACTCTTAGAATTTTAACATTACCTAGTGCATACATTATACAAACCCTTAAATAAGTAAAACGTAATGGAGATCTATTTAATAAACATCATTTTCACTTATTGAAAAAAGTATACACTACTCAGATATAAAGCTATTCAATTACCTTCCTCTAAGAATCAAGAGTATAAATAGTTACAACGTACTTTTTTACAAATACAAAACTCTACATATTAACGGCACGTATTACTCTGTTAATCAATTTGTAAATAGATCTGACCCTAACGCAGTTTAGTTCCTTAGAAAATAGTGGTTATTTTAGGGAGTGTCAAAATAAATTTATATTCCATGCTTTTCGAACTGATACTGTACAATTGTCGGAACTGCCACATAGATATTTGTGAAGTGATTTGTATATGACATATAATACTTCTTATTCTTACATTACACAATGCCTAATCTTTCTAATATCTGCATTATTTATTTGTAATATGTTAGAATTATTAGTTATCTGTAGTCTAAGTATCTATTATCTTAATGTACTTTTTATATTTGTAACTGTATATATTACAGATGACTATGGCCCCAGTGGCCGAAAGCTTCTAATTGATGTGACGTAGTATAATGAATAAATTATACAGAATTGGCATGACATTTTTGGTGTTTTATTCTGTGAGTGTATTATTTTGAATAGTCATATTTCCTCATTAGAGGAGTAACTAATAAATCTTAATAATACTACTAATGTTATCGTTCACGTGTCTGAAACTTATATTACACGAACATTTAAAAGTTTCATAGTATAAATATATTGAAATTGTATGATATTACAGTTTAAAAAAATACAATAAATAAAAAGACGGCAAAAAAGTCGGCATATAAATTTATGACTATTCATTCACCGTCGCTGGAGATGCGCGACACTAAATTCTTCATGTGTAAATTCAATAATCTTTTCGGCTGAGGGAGTCAAGGAGTAAACAGACGTATTGCTAAATTTTACACCTGAGGAAGTCTCAAAATGGAGACGAAACGTCGCCTGCGAATAAATAGTGATCAATTCATAAGCTGACTTTTTGGCCGTCTTTTAATTTACTCTGAATTTTAAAGTCAGAAAACTATGTTGTAATTTAAAATATATATCAATTAACGTCTATTTTTCACACTAATTAAATCGAATAATGGTCGACCAATTACAGAACTTTGGATTTTTACACATTTGGCATCTTTTTTGTTTAATCAAAACTCCAAAATGTAACATTACCCCAGGAAGTCCTAAATGTGGTGACCAAACATCGATTAAATGATATAAAATCTGTGCCTGTAAAAACTGGTTGTTAATTTAATTTCTTCAAATGTTAAAATTTGGTCAAACTGTCGTGGAGGCAGTCAAATTTCAATTTTTTATATATTTTATATTTTTTTTTATAAAATTATAAAAACGGACTTCAAAATTTAACAATAGAAGAAATTACTTGGTGGGGGTCCGAAACATGGCGAATTAAATTAAAACGTTTTGATCTGTAATTAGCCGTTAATATATTCGATTTAATAATTTTTGTAATTAATATTAGAATAAATTAGTATAATAAATTAAATTGGATCATCCAAAAAAACTGTTCATACGGTAAATAGATTTTAAAAGTCAATTAAAATTCAAATATATTTGAAAGCTAATAAATTAAACTTGCTTATGAAAGTATGGGTAGTTAATTTATGAGAATATACAATGCTTCCAGAATAAAATTTGTAGCTTGAGGTTGTGATGCTACGTTTGTGAATGAGTGAGAAAATGTGTTTTAGTGCAAAGTTTAAATTTATTTTTGGGGGTTGGCCCTTACCGTTGGCAGGTAGACATCTGGATCGTAGCTGCTGCCTCGTCCCCAAACACAGGCCCAGACGAGCGTCACGATCGCAGCAGCTTGGAGCATGTTGTCTGTCGTCTGTTGTCTGTTGTCCGGACGACGAGACTTGTGCTACTGCTGGACTATATCTCGCTTCCCTTCCTTCCGAGGCGTTGAGTCACCACACAGAAAGACCTTCGTACTGGACTGAGGAAGACAATTACATAACACTGCGATACCATACAAATGTGATTCATGCTTCTTAATAGGACCTGCCAAAGAGTTGATCGGCATGCAACAGTTTATCTTCATAGGCGTCATCGTCAGTTTCAGCGGTATGAAGCAATTTATCTCTCTATCTCACTGAAATAAGTACAAATCGTTCCACGCGTTGAATTCATGCAAAATGTAATCGTGTGGAGGAAAGCTAAGAGGCCAATAAACACACAAGAAGAGCTACCATTTTAACAGTACGACAGTATGCGCTTCCATTCGGTTCGGTCCTTTTCCGATTGCTGCCAACAAGTGTGAAACGGTGCTTAGCTTTCTATTCAGTACCTAATAGGAACAGTAGAGTATTGAATATTCCCTCGACACGAACAAGTATCATCAGGTTTGTATAAGGTATATTCTTGTCCACACACTCACGGCTAAGTCTCTGTATCAACCTGATCGCTACTGGATCTGTTTAATATAAATTAATTTATTTTAATAAACACAGCACCACTTTGTTATTTAATAAATTAAGACAATTCGCATAGTGTGTATCAGGCTTTCCCAAACTTTTTCTGTGACGAAACACTTGTCAAAATCAGACATTTTAACGGAACCCTTGGCTAATTTTTGTGGTTGGGTAATTCTTCCTTGAAAAAAAAATTATTTTTAAATATAAAACTGTAATGTAATTTAAACATAAAAATATTAATAAATAAATCACTTAATGACTTTGATGATTTTCCCCTCGAATTGCATATCTTGATGATAACAGGCAAAATATTTGTATGTTGAATTCTAATATTTCTGCACTTTGACTTCATTGCAGCTTAATAAGAAAATTCCACTTCGCATAAATGGGTTTTTAGAGAACCGAAGTGAAACAATAATAGTTTGTTTTGAAATATTGGGGTACTGGCAAACTCGCCCAGAAATATTTGTATTTTTGTTTCAAATGAGAGTCACAGATTATTCAATTAAATTTTCACAGTCAGTCGCATTAAAGTTACTGGTTTAGCTGTCGCGGAAAATGGATTCTGAACCCAAGAATCGGAAAGTATTCCAAAAAAAAGCTGTTCTAAAAACATTTCGGAAAGTTCATCATCTACTTTAAAATTTAATTCATTCAAACATTGATGTAAGTTAGGAAAATAATTAAAATCGTTAGATTCAACTAATATCAGAAATTGTGGTATTATTATCTAAAGATGTAATTTTCTCTTTTAATGATAAGTTAATTGCACTTAGTAAAAATACCTGTCCTATATTCAAGTTTTATCAACCATGAAGGATTTGTTAAAATTTCAACAAAATATTGTCCTGAATTATTTTGTGCCTTCAAGAAGACCAAAAACTCATTTCGAAGTTCTAAAAGTCTTCATAGTACTTTGTGTACACTACACATTTCATCGCACAATATTTTATTTAATCTGGATTCAAGTAGTTTTTAGTTTACATAGTTAAACACTTTTGCGGCTTCATTCATAACATTTTCTAAATTTGTGAAAATTTATGTCACCAATATTTTTTCTAAAATCAATTTCAGATCCTCATTCGCTCCACTTTTATTGTTAGGTATGCTTTCTGAGCTTACCTAACAATAAATAATAAATGTCTTCGGAACAGCTAAATTTAATTAAAATAATTTATAAGGTTAGTTTATTTGTAGGCTCATTGTCAAGTTATATAAAATATTGAATTATAATTTTCTGACTTTTAAATAAATATTATCTATCTAACTCTGGGCTATTGCAATCTCTATCTCACTAGTACAGGATTCTAGTTTACTGAATACGTCACACTTGTTCATTGCTACCCGTGTTTCCTATTGTAGCAAGAAACAACGAATAGGGTTTCTTTGTTTCACAACGTTGTTGAACGGTTCCGAAACAAGGAAGATGTGAGCAATGATTCCACTTTCGTCCGTTAGATGTAAACGGAGTTTTCGTCTTACGAACTGATTAAGTGGTATTATAACAGCATATTTTAATCCATAGTATAGATAGAATCACTCGAATCTTTTTGCGGAACACCTATCCAGGGCCCGAGGAACACTAGTGTTCCGCGGTACACAGTTTGGGAAACCCGGGTGTATATTATAGTATTTATTGAATAAATTGTGAAAATTAATATATATTGTCATTATTCAATTGTTTTTAGTTATGATAATGTTGGTATTGTTTGTGTTAGCTATGTTAAGCTGGTATAGATTTTATAGTAATTCAAATTGGACGTGTTCTCAATTTAACAAGGTAAATTAATATTATTCAAATTGTACATGTGATATAATAAGTATTAAACATGTATTCAAATAAATTATAATTATATATTTGTCCACGGCTGATGATGACAATAGTCGAAAGTTCCTCTTTATAAGTTTTAAATAAAGACTACTAACAAAGTGGTGTTCTGTTTATTAATTTGAACTTATAAAAGTTGTTTGTTATAATGATATTATTTTATTTTTTGAACGTTTTAGTCGCAGATTTCTGATAAGATGAGCGGTTTAAGAGATGTTGATGTACTGTAACCTAAACCAGTACTTGACTTAAAACTTGTGAAAAATGTAAGGATAAATTTAAAATGTAGGAAGCATAAAAATACGTTTCTGTTACAATCTTTAACGACTTCGATGAATTTAACGTCACTACTGAACCTGTGTACGGAAGAACCATGTATTGTTCGGGAGATTTAGCTAGTCATGTGTCAACAGGATGCTCAGTGGACAACTCCGCCAAAATCGTAGTATGTGTAGACAGACGCTCACTTTAACTCCAAGTTTTGAATACGAAACTTTGTAGTGTAAAAGAAATTCTGAAAAAATTGGTGCTAAGAGATATATTGCTGTCAGTGCAGGTTATGTTGTACGTCCAGAAACTCATCCGTAAAATCGATAGATAGATTTATTACGTTACAATGGGCTGAGCCCGGTGGCAAAATACATTTAATATTCCAACAAAGGAATATAAGATAAAGAAAAAAATTTATACTAATATAAACATTCAATATACAAATACTTAAATACTAATTATAAGCCTGAATAAGTTAAACCATGTCCCTGATTATGTCCGAAAATAATTTTAAACTCTCGGAAAAGTCGTTTGAAATTTTTCAGCAAATCAATCCAGTCTTTAACGGTCCTATTTACGAAGTATTTACCCACGTCCGTTCGTTGTCTTCTCTGATTAATTTTAAATGGATGATCATTTCTCGCTACATATGTCGGTAAATAAATACGAAATGTAACTGATTATAAGTATAAGGAGTGTTCAAAAGACGTTGTCGCAGTCTCCATATCCCATTTGTATGAATACAGTTAATGTTTTAACAATACTGGTAGAGTTCTGTCAGTCCGTTGAAGCGGAAGTTCCCCCTGAAACGACAATACTTCCTTTTCCCCTTAGTCTTTCCTTACTGCGCATGTAAACATACCATGTAGAATCTCACCAACTGTGGTTCAAGGGGTTTCAGTTCGTTTTCGGTTTCAACCAAAAATGAGCCGAATCGAACCGCAAAAAAACAGTGTCTGACTACCTGCGTTGAAATACATCGCATGCTTCGTGGTTTTGGCTCAATAAGTTGCATAAAAGTTCTTTCAGTCTTCCTTGTAAAAGAATCGCTCGTATTTGAGGAGTAACATTTTTATTTAGTAATATCGTTCAGTTCCTATTGTCACAAAGTAAATTCTACATGAATTGCATGTCACATTAGTCCAAGTGAAACTGGAAACTTCACCTATAAATGATCCGTGCACCTACTTGGAGCCACCAGGATTCTTCTTCAAGATTTAATCTTCTTGAAACGTTGCCACAAATTGTCCAGGTGATGTATCTGTTACGTTTCTCTTCTCCATCGATTTTGACCTGCTTAGTTCGGCGACACATATTATAGGCCCGACACAGAGATGGCGGTAGTAGGCGCAAACGGTCATTTGTAGTTCAAGTATTTCATGTTCGCTGGCAAACTTGGTGCCGACTGGTATATATTTGCTGAAGTACTACAATACATATTTTTTAAATTTAATTTTAAGAAACTCGATATTAATTGTATTATAACTGTGTGAATTCCTGCATTATTAAAGACTGTTAATTGTCTGCCTTGAGGCACAGTCGCTCGCACTATGTATCTAGAATAAGAAATTCACAAGCACAGTATTCCGTTTAGCACCCCATTCCCACGCACTCCCCGTAAAGCTCAACAAAATAGCTGTGATCTCTGCAGCTCGTCACATACAATACAATACTGACAACGTGCATGGAGTGTTAAGAAAAATTAACTTAAAATATGGCTAAAGGAAAAATACTTTCGTCTTATGGTGTCAACTTACTGCTAAACTTTCGGTAAATGAATACCTTTACTAGATAGTGCTGGGGGTTAGTAAATAGGTGTGGACACATTTTAACTGGTCGAGGAAGAAGATCTGGCAGCCGACTTGACCAAGTGCTGACTGCTCCTTGTGAATGAACTATTGTTTTGGCGTCTGTGACTATAATTTTTGCAGTATTTCGAAAGAAGGTAATTCACAAAACTCCTCTATTTTAATTTTTTAATGGTATATATTCGTAAACCAGAGGTTTTAGCTCCATATAAGTTACGTATGAGCTTTAAATCTATTTGTATAAAGGCCGGTGAAAAACCAACTTGACGTGCGAGACGGAACGGGATACTACTTAAAAATAAGGAAAATACTGGCAGACTCAACACGTATTAATGAGTTACAGGATCCTGTACGCAAAAAGAATAGATTGAGAAAGAAAAAAACGGAGAAAGGGGAAAAATGTCAGCAAAGAGGGTGCAGTTAAAAAAGAAATGTCTTTGAGAAAGTAAAAATCGATCAACTGTACGTTAAATAAGTATAAGAAGGAAAACACAATAGGTATTATTATATTCTTAAATTAAATTAATTTTTATTGAATAAAAGCAATAACCCGTTCTGGCCTGGGTGTGGGGAAAAACAATGGCACAAGTTTCTTTTTAAAAATTCATAAAAAATCTAAATTTGTTGTTTTAAGTTATTTTGGTCTTAGGTTAAGTAAATAATAGAATAAAATACTGTTTTATGCTTTTGTGAAATCATTTTTTCCATAATTTTACAAAAAAAAAGTCAAGAAAAAAGTCTTCCCCTAGAAGGAAATAGGAATGTAACATTTTACGGCTAGATTAATTTGCCACAGAGTAATGGCAACACTATTGCTGTTGTATAATGAATAATTGGCATAGTTATCCTCGTAAATATTATTATCGTTGCTTGGCGTTTAGGGACCATGAAGCAATATTTACTAATGAATTCTGTTAAGCGAGGATTAATTTCGAATTTTTTTTTTGAATATATGCTGAAATATGATACTTTTCTTGTGGAACGATTAAAAGTAGCAGATTCTTTTTGAAAATGGAAAAATTCATGAAACAAAGCGAATTAGAGATTTATAAGCTGGAGATATTTCGATTTTTAAATGGATGAGGAAGAAAGCGGTAGCTAAGATTTCGCTGTGAATAATCCAACCATAACGACGAAAATTAATCGTTCAGAGACTGATAAGAGCTAAATTAGCTTCTAACATGATAGGGAATTTTGCATCCAGGAAAAAGACAGACCCTCCCATGCTTCCTTTGTTGTAGACAATGTTCCCATGGCATTAAGATTGAAAATCGTAGGACACTTCCTAAAAAAGTGGACAAAATACCGCCATACTAGAGCGTAGAAAGATCTACAATAAAATTTGTTAAATGCAATGTTGTTTTATGTTTGGAGTGTTTTGATTCTTTTCAAGCTGAAAATATTTATAAAAGTCCTATTTTAACTATATTTTTTAATTTAAACTATGTATGTATCATTCAAATGATTAATAATTATAATTATTATTATTAAGACATTTTATTTTTATTAAAACCCTTGTAAGAAAACCTAAATAGGGATTTATGTGGTACAGTGCGTGATTACTTGCAAACCAAATATTGTACTGCTTTCAAACATTTTTGACAGAATTTGTATTTTAGGGAACAGCGTTTTCGTACAAGATTGATCTCAGAAATGTTACAAAATAAAAATCATGCCGAGACTGTAAAAATTAAACATGACACAGATAATGTTAGTAAGCTTTAGGACGTGTTATTTTAGTTCTGTGGTCGTTTATGATGTATCTTTGGTGTTTTTCTGTTACAAATATTATAAGTTATCCTTTTAAGAGCCATTTGAGAAAATTGCTAATCTCGTATTGAAGCTTCGTCCTATCTAAATTTCTTTAATTTCTTCACTCTGTTTTTAAAGTTTGTCTCTTCAATACGGTCGTATATCTTGTTAGTATGTGCCACGGTTTTAATTTTTATTAAAATTTTATCATGGAAGGTGAATTCAGTACGCGTATATAAATAGTATTGTGCATTAAATACAGATTTAAATAGGTTCTTGATTAAATAGTGTAATCTTAAGTAAATTAAAAATTGACTGAGCGGTCCAACGCGTTGTATTCATACGCCCTCGAGAGAGAATTTTTTTTATATAAAATATATTGTTACTCAAATAAAACGTTATTTCGCGCTAAACAGAGCAAATATATACATTAACTACCTTGTTCTTATATATGAAATTCATCGGTTATGTGTAAAAAATGCTCTAAGTTTCGTACGGTTTCACGTTCTTTGCACTGGATCAACATTTTAAATATACAAAATCGGCTGATATTTCCGATGAATAATTACTTTTTGGGGTCAGTAACTTTTACCGTGTTTTTCGCGACAGTTTGTATCCGGTCTACCCGAATGACATAAAGAACTTCCTACGTTATACCCTTAAGCAGAATGCGTGTATGCGCGTGGCGACTGCGACGCGACGACGTCGACATTCGTGAGAAATATAAAGTATCATAACTTAAGTAAAATGTTTGTTATATTTAAGCATTAATATCACGCGAATCGCCGGGCACCCAGCTAGAAATTAATAAAATTTAAATAATGGCTATAAGTGAGAAACAAAATAATTTAATTTGAATACGCTTCGTCCCCCACCTTTCGGGACCTTCTCAGTTCATTAATTAAAATGTTATGAAATTTCATGCTGATGCTGCAACGTCCCGACGCCGTAATTACTGAGGACGTCCCGAAAATTGGATGACGAAAGTAATTTTTTTTTCTCTTCCTGATGGCCATTCTGCTTGTTTTATTTATAATATTAAATCACAATAATTTCATTACCTTATTTGTAGTGTAATATTGTCAACAATCTGATTGGATGTATGTATAGATATGTATTAATTTACGCTTGCATGTCTGATTATCAAATTGCATGTGATTCATGTGAGGGTGTTATCAAACCCTGATAATTTATTTTTATTTATGAAGGACCCTCCGACCACCTGGTCATTAGAGACCACAGAGACAATTATTTACAATAATGATTTTACAAAATAAGATACTGATAATGTCCACTTTTCTGTTCGTTAACCATTGATTAATTATTTATATTCATTACGATTGATTTTTAAATTTAAAAACACAAAATACAATACATTTAAATTAAATTAAAAATCTTAATGTCCTTATAAAACTTAATAATGTCTTTTTGATATTTCAAAATGGTTTGTAATATTTGCCCTGTAGTATTTTAGTCTGTGTTGGTGTTATTTGGGGCATAGATTGATGACATGTTCTATATTTAGTATACAGGTCACATGACGGTCCTGCTAATTTTTTTTTCGGGCAGTAGTATAGTAGTATTTGTGACAGAACGGTATAATATGTCAAATTAATGTAGTACATATTAGAAAAAAGTTTGAGAATAATAACTTATTCTATTGTGTGTTTATTTTAATTCTTTTTTTTAAAAAAAGAAACTTTGTTATAAAAACATTTAAGAACATCGCAATGCATATTACCAAAAACAACTGTCTATTTTCCAGTTGTTTGACGCTTTACCAAAATGTTCGCAGTCGGTAGGACTCGAACCTACGCTCCCAGAGGGAATCTGATTTCTAGTCAGACGCCTTAACCACTCGGCCACGACTGCTGATGATTAAACGTGCTCTAAATAACACCTCTGACCGTACTACGTGGATGTTTGACATTCCTTTTTTGGTAACACTTTCATTAATTGTAGCGTTTCTACTTTATTAGTATTTAAGTTAATTTATGTACCAGCTATTTATACGATATAATTGTCACTTAGAGGTGATACCGACGGTGTTACTTGTAAAACATAAGGTCGTTTAGCAGGAAGAAGAAGTTGCTCGAGAAGTAATCCTTCCTGCTGCCCTTCATTGTCGTGGTGCAGCATGACCGTGGCAAAACAAGAAGCTACTACAAACTACAGCAAGCGTAATACACTGCATTAATCGTACTTCGTTTGGACATTTCAACAAAATTATCGCAGTCGGTAGGACTCGAACCTACGCTCCCAGAGGGAATCTGATTTCTAGTCAGACGCCTTAACCACTCGGCCACGACTGCCCATGAGCTCCTTATGTCCAAATAACCTGTCTCACCGTTCTACGCTGACAGAATCACATTTGTATTTTATTTTATCATAAACTGCAAACAATTTCTTTTTCTGATTGAATGTTATTAAACAACAACTGTGATATTGTATCTTAAGGCCTGATGTTGAAAGTAGTTTAGGTATAAGGCACAAGAGACATAAATTTCAGAAAGTGAAAGCTAATAGTTTACTCTAGTATGCAGAATACAATTTTTTGTTCGACTGTAAACTGTATGTACAATAATAACAAGGCTGGTAGAATGTAATAATTGTTAAATTAACCGAGACACTCTACGAAAATAAGACTTTTATTTGTAGTCTCAAGATGTCGTAGACCAGTTGAAAATGACATAAAAAGTCGAAAGCTTCAAAAAGTTTTATTATGAAGACTGCCTAGTTAATTTAACAATTATTACTATATGTACAGAGAGTGCATTGTAAGTAATCATAATCATCCAAGATGTGAATGACAAATGGCTTCCGTCATTAAAAGAAATATGACAAACAGCATTTCAATTAAAACTTTTTTTTTCAAGTTTAATCTTGAACATCTTCTGTTTCGTAGTAAATTAGTCATTTGGAAGCAGTTAACTACTTATATTACAAATGAAGTAGCTAAATAATTATGTGATTATCATATTGATTGTTCATTGTCTGTGAACAGAGTTAACCATTGCAACAGATTCTATGGAGTCCATTTCAATCTTAATATGTTTTTATCGTTATTCACATTATCTGACTGTTTGGAAATCAATGAATAGTAAATAAACCTATAGATCAGAAAAAAAATTAATATTAATTTTATTAACGTTAAAAAGATGAAAATTGCATGCCGCCAAATTTTTGGAACCTTAAATTACACCAGTTGAGGTTGCATATTTAGGAACGAAATGTCGTGTACCAACTAATGTTAGTAAAGTTTATATTAAAAATTTCTGACTTATAGGCCGATTTGATATTTCTTGAATTATTTTATACTCTGCATGAACTATGCAGTGAAAAGAAGTCTAACATAACCTGTTTCATTTTTCACGGGGAGTTGAATAAAACTATATATATCGTCGATATTAAATTTTGTCAAGTCTAAAGCAGTTTAAACCGAGACAACGAACGACTTAGAACAAGAAAGAAAGATACTAGGCTTCAACTTACTCTATACTCGATTCTTGGTGGAGTTGAAGTCCATCCACCATAGTTAATCACAGTCAAGTAGCTTATCTTTATCTTTTTAATTAGTGGAAGCGATATAAATACCACATAGGAAAATTATTGATTACTCAAAACTGAACTTTTGCTACGTGATTTCAGGGAACTACATTATCACCGATAAGAAGTTTCTATCAGTAATATCTACGGCTAGATTTTATTTAAGAAGGCATCGGTGAAAGAAAGACCCATAATGCTCTGGTCATTACTTCAGTTTCTTTTTAATTTTTTAATCCAAAGAGGGCTTAATAATGAATTTAAAATTATCTGACGTTTTTGTAAGACATAATATACATTTTAATTCACCTCTCATAGATGTCTTAGTAAATATATATAGAGATCCAGCTCCCCCTCCCCCCCTCATGTCACGTCATGTTTCTCATTTTCATTATTTATTTGGCCTTTTTCTGTGCAATTTGTTTCAGAAACTCAATTACGTGAGGGTTATCTGCTTTGGTGATTCTCCACAATAGGAAGGGATCTAGAAGGAGGAATGTGGAAGGTAGAGCAAGGTAGCCAAGGGTTGAGCAAAGAGTATGTTAAATTGCAAGGTAATAGCAGCGCTCGGAGCGTGACTGTCGTATCCACTATGATCAACTCGCTCGTAGATCCATAGAAAACAGTCCGCTAAAAGCTATCTTATAGCAGAAAAACACATTTTAGAATAGCAAATTATATGTTTTAACCTAATTTTGAGAAATACGTTGGTATAACTTCGCATTCAATTCGCTATATTCATTTAGAAACATGTCACTTTTCTTAATCTTCCATATAAATGTATATTTGTACATAACATGTTTGAAAACATCAAGATATGGTGCAAATATATAATCCACTTTCGTTTAACTTTTTTTTCTTTAAGACACATTTTATGGGCCTGAAAAAGCGCTGTTTTTACATTGCAAGTTGATCCTAGAGGAGTGGGGATGACAGTCACGCTTCTGACAGTAGGAAAGCCTTCGTATTGTCACTCCAACTATTTAAGATACTCTTTAGGTTGAAAATAATTTTGTAAATTCGAATTGTGTAAATCATGAAGCCTACGAATATCAGACACACCACTCTTACAAACATAATAAATTAACAAAAACAAATTTTCTTAGTCAATTCCTATTGAAATTATTGTTTTGTGTTGTATTTATTGTTGGTCTACAATTGGGCGCAAGCCTGGTGGGAGATACAAAATGAAAGTACTTAAACATAAACATTCCTAATCTAAAAAATAAACGTAGTTCTTTAAAATTTCTATACCCCTGAAAGAAAAAAGAGAAACACTACAATAATTATATTAACTTCAAACTTCACTTTACATTGACTAACGTTTAAATTCGAATATGCATTTATGTTATTCAAAATAACCAATTCACTACACACGTTTTTTTAGATTTGTCCTGAAGAGGATTTCCTCCAAACACTCCCACAGGTAAATTATAACAGTCGTTGATGGTACCAGTTAGGAATGAGAATATGCCGAGAAAAATTATTTTTTGCTCATTTGTTTTTTTTTCGTTCTACTATTTTTATTTATTTATTTTTTACATCAAATTTTGGAAGCACTTGGCGGCAGGGGGTCTATAGAGCACACTGTGTATTATGCAGAACGCTCTCCCCGCATAATTTCTACCAGTAATGCTACGTGAAGACGCAGGAGGTCAGCTTTCGCCCTATTCTTGGCTCCTGGGTTTCCCTTTGGAGGTAGGAGACGGCGTTTCAATGTTTTTACATCCTCCTCCCTTCCTACGTCTCCACTTCTGTAGCACTGGTTGTACTTCCAGCTCCAGAATTTTCCGGCGTCCAGGAGATGAAGGTTTAAGCTGGTTTCGTCTTGAGCATTTTTTTCCTACTTATACCGCCAAATTGATGTGTAAATGTCGGGAATTGTGTTGTTGTCTGTTACATTATCAATGTCTATGTTTCTCTCCGGTTCCTGGGATTACCGGTCCAGGAGAGTGGTGTGACATTTTATCTGTTTGTCATAACATCTTTGAGGGACCCAAAGAAATGTCGAATTGTTTGAAGCAGTTACA
>CM067378.1:29550373-29648691 GCA_034510155.1 Eucriotettix oculatus | reverse complement strand
CCGTCTTCCGCTCTACCCGCTTTTCACACAATATCAATTCTGCCCTTTGTTTTGTATCCATGGATTTTTCATCTATGGTGGTGTGAAATTCTACATTCGGCTCCTACAGAGATCATTTGCAATTATATCTTCCGAGCTAAATCCGGAATATCTGGTTAGTTATATTTTCCAACACTGTTATTAAATACGGATCCCTGATTACAGCTTGTAGACCAGTGTCCTTTAATATATGAAATATATTACGTTTCGTCTTTCATTTGAGGCTGGTCATGGACCTCACTCCATAACTCGGCCGGAGTCTCAAAGGAGGGACGAAACGTGGTATAATACATCTTTTTAATTGAAATAAAAACTGTCAATGGGGCTCATATAATACTTTTAATTATTTATATAAATATCATACAAACTGTTCATTTAAAACCCTATAAATTCTATAATATAAACAACGGCCAGAGTAGTTTTGTACCGAAATTTCTTGACAAAAAAACGCATTGCACATAAATTATATATGATTATACTCAGGAATTAAACTCAATTGATACACCAATGTTAGCGATGTTTTGGTGAAAATTAAGAAGACTTTATACACAAGTAAATGAGGTAAACCTGTTGGGTCAATCGTTCGGTAAATGGGTTAGAATAGTTAGCTTTTGAGATAATCATAATTCTGATCAGAAAATATTTAGAAAAGTTGTCATAAATACAGTATTAAATAAGTTTTAAAACTTCTTCTCCTTTACCAACAGAACCAAATACAATAAATTAAAACATAGATTACCAGATACACACTAAGACCCAGAACTCCATCACAAACATAACAGTAAACAATTCATATCTTGAAGAATTCAATGATAATAAACATGATTGCATTAGACTCTACTTGAAATGGTTTATTAAAAACATCACTTAATTCCTTTTAATTTGACGTTTTTGTTGCTAAAAATTGGCCCTAACACTTGTCAGAGTTCAGTTAAGGGTAAAAAATAATTAGAAAGTCGACGCAGTTCAATGATTTTAGATAATTTTACAATAGGCTTTTAATCACTGAAATCCTTTATCTTATTCTATTTCAAGATAGAAGACAGTCATCTGACTTACCAGGAAGAATGATCTTGCAAGCCATTTATGCAATTATGTCGGGGCCTCCATCTCGCGGGAGTTTGTGAAACTTTCTGATCGTAGCACAACATAGATGGCGCTAGTATCTCTATACAATACCAGCAGATGTCTGACGATAAAATATCACCTCCATTCCTCCCAACACATATTTATCCTTCGTTCCTAATCATCGAATTACGGACGGGCTTTAATTAATTTACTAACCCGTGTAGTTAACGAATACAACGGGAAAACAATACGCACCGCACTGAGGAAGATATTTTCCTTGTGGACGCATTCCATTACGAAAAATTATCCACATGTGTAAAGTTTCTTCCATTTAAAAATTTACCTGATGAAGTCCACAAATGTGGACGAAACTTCGCAATTATCACAACTACACAACAAGAAATATACAGGAAAGAAAGTGATGATGTATCAAAACGCTGTGCAAAAGTTTTAGAGTCCGTCAAAATTTCACAATTAAAATCGACAATGTTTTGGTTCTTTTTGGAGTTACACTTATCAGATCTCGTAATTTGCGAAGTCGATTCAAATATTGACGATAAACGTCGACTACTTTGGCGATTTAATCGTCGACACGGCTAAATTTATTGTTCTGGACTCATTAAAATAATTTTCAAATTAACTTTTCGACGGCTCGAGGATGTATGTTGCCGATTGTCTTCGGTAAGCACAGCAGCGGTAAAATTTGTTTTTCTTTGTGATATGTACACCGAAGTTCGACAAATGCCCTGTGTTGCCTAGAGATGGGCAAAACAGTTCTTTTTTTGTGATCAAATCGGAAACACTCGCTCAGTAAAAAGAGTTCACTCGCAGCTCACATTACATATATACATGGTTTAGCAGGTATTAATATAAACCATTCTACAGGAAAGGTTTCGTTGCATACGCGCATTCAGGTGTCCAAGATTTGTCTATACTTTTGATCTATTTATACTTCGTAACGACTCGACGGATTTCAATGAAAATTGGAGGGATTGGAACAGGAATTTCAACTTTAATTTTCGTGTCTGTTTCTTTTCCATATCTTGCAGAATTCAGAAGATATTAATATAAACATTTAAAATTCAATCGAATTGCCACGCGGAAGCCGGCGTGAAAACCAACTGCGAGTTATAAGGCTAATTATATTTAATCCATTTTAATGTTATGTTTGTAGTATACCTGATAAAGTCGCAAAAGGGAGACGAAATTCGTATTTGCATTAATTAAATAGTAATAAAAATATATTCTGTTCGCGTGTCCGTGTGGTAAGATCATGAGTGCTGCTATTTTAACTTTCCTTACAACTCTCCCTTAAATGTTTTTTCTTCTGTAAATTTCCCTTCTTTAAATCGACTTTTCAACTCCACCATTTTAACCGCAGTTTTGTAACTATGTATTTCCATATAAAATCACCAAATGGTTTCCACTCGACCATCTCCAAGTCTCGTGAAATTTTGTAATGAAGTAACTCTAGACCCCTAATAAAAGTGTGAAAAATATTGGAGTCTATTGTAAATTGGATCAGAAGCTACAAGCTCATATTCCTGTAGCCTGGCAAACTTGCACACGCAGGCAACTTTGATACCTTGTCAAATCAGTTGGAGCGTCGAGATAAGTGTGAAACTCAGCTTATCGATACAACTTCTAGCGCAGAATGGAGTGGTATGATCAAAACAGCAGCACAGTTGTTCGTTTAGATATCTCTATCCACGGAAAAGTCACAACAAAATATATTATAATAATTATTTACTGGGAGGAGATGGGGAATTGAATTTTCTTAATTATAATATAATAATGTTTTAATGGAAATTTATTATTAATAGGATTTTTAAATATGAAAAGAAAAGACTAATTTAACTTTAAAATTCTGAATTTAATATAAATAAAATATTTCAGGAAGAACATAAATTTTATTTTCAAATTATCAAAGACAAATTATTTAAAACAATAAATTTGCCTGAGACTTTAACATCAAGGTGTTGTGAAGCGACAATCAATTTAGATTTCTAATGGCAATAGGCCTGGCAAATGTGAACTCTTTCTAATTCAATGCAACGAAACCCCCGATGTTTCTGCGTCTGCATCCCGGTCTGCGTCGATGACGATGATGGCTGAATCAACGGCGGATGACCTCTGTTCATCACCGTCCGGGCTGAATCTCGTGGACAAATTTGGCGGAGACTCCCTTATCTCCTTCCGGCGGCTAACAGTTTAGTTTTAGGTCAACATTCGCCGGCCTCTCTCCTTCTCTCAGCGGCTAACAATCTAACTTTTGCATCAACTGTCTTCCGTCTCCCAACACCTTCTGTTCTTGTTCTCCAATATCCCTTCCCAAGAAATCTCGATGGGAAGCTACATAATTCCAAACCACAAAAAAGCTGTTATCCGCCAATTACTTCTATTGCCTTCTACTTTAACAATTGCAACCAATAGGAAACATTTCAACTGCTGAGCCTAAATACTGTTTTGCGTTTCTTCGTGAGATTCCAAATTTTCAACGCAACATTCGTTTCGCCAAAAGCTGCCCACTGATTATACATGGCGATCCCTTCTTTCGTGAATGGGACCTCTCCCACGTTCAGCCAGAATAGTCAAACTTTTGTCCTAAAGGATGCGAGGGCCACCTACCGCTAAGAACGCAGATGCAGAACTTGAAATTTCACTTCGCGTATTTAATACATTACAATATCGATACAACTTCTAGCCCAGAATAGAGTGGTATGATCAAAAGAGCGGCATAGCTGGTCGTTCAGATATCTCTATACACACAACAAAATGTTTCGCGGCTGCACCATACTCCACCATACCTGAAACAAATAACACAATTCTTGCAACCTACGCAATTTTATCTGCAGATAATTACCCTCTTACAGCTGCTGCTTTCCTAAAAAAATCAACAACCTCGAACAATGGCTAAACTTTTGGCGTATAAATGTAAATCCTGATAAATCAGTGCAAGTAAATTTTACCACCAGTAAAGCAAACTGTCCAAATGTCTCAATAAATATTACGCCATTACCAATCACCAATGAAGTCAAATACCTTGGTTTACTATTGGAATCCAAACTTACATGGAAACTGCATTTAACATGCAAAACGGATCATATCAAGAGTAAGCTTCGAAAAATGCATTGGCTACCTTGCAGAAATGCCAAATTGAAAACAGAAAACAAAATACTCATATATAGAAGCATTCTTAAACCCATATGGACATGTGGGATCCAACTATGGAAGTGCGCCAAGCCTTCGAATTCAAAAACTATTCAACGTCTTCAGACAAACATCCTTCCTACCACCTTAAACGCACCCTGTTTCGATGGCAACAAAACAATACACGAAGATCTAGCCATAACTACTATAGAAGGTGAAATACACAGACTCAGCACTAATTATCGTCAAAATCTCCAAGGACGCCATAACGAAGAGGTCAGCCATCTAGCAAATCAACTAACATCACGTCGCAGATTGAAGAGGAAGATTAATTTTATTGTATTCATTGTGGCGTACTCTCTTATTTTGTTGGGCGCCAGAGTGGATGTCCTTGATGCAATTTAGTACGTATATAATAGGGGAGGGGAATTAAATGATTATCAGAATTTTTTAGACTATAAAAACTTATTTTAAAAGCAAATCTTGGCGGGCCGATCCTACTCAATTATCTGTACATTCTGTTCTACCACTGGCTATGACTACCCAGCTATGAAATCTTAAAATCTCGGGTTGACCGTGGGAAAAATTTGGTCTGGAAAAATGACGGATTTACGATGTCATGAGTTGAACTTATCTGTTTTTTCCCCTTGGCGACGTCGTGTAGTCAGCTTGTCTTATTTCCCATGGACCCTGGCGACGACTGTGGTTTGCCACCGAATGATGGTGATTCATCTCTGTAGTGTCATCGACCGTTGTATTCGAAGTTTTGCCAGCGACTCCCAGTAGTGTCATCGACTGTCGTCCTCCAAGTTTTTCCAGCGACTGCCTCCATATATTTTTTGGCGGGTAACAGGCTAAATGAGGGTGATCCTGAAGCAGGCAACTCCCCTTTAATATCATAGGAAGGGGCTGGAAAAGGGGAGATGTGGAAGGTAGAGTAAGGTAGCCCAGGGTTAACTAGGATCCTACCCGGTGTTTCACCTAAAGGTGATGCAGGGAAAATCCTAGAAAACCTGCATCAGGTCGGTCGGGCTAGTGGGTACTACTCCTGCGCCTTTCTGATGACGGGAGACTGGATTGCTGTGGGAACGCAACAAACCCGCCTCCATGCCTAGATCAGTATTGAGAGGCAGTTGGCCGACTGGTCCAATGGGATCAGCGGACAACTCTTACCGTATTCCGAAGGTCTTTGACCCCCGTACATACACCTCTCAAACTGCTCAAAGTCGTATTAGTCTGCAGGGGTCTTAAATTAATGACCTTTCGCCAAGGATCAAGTTGGATATCCTCCTGACGATATCATGCCTCCATCTGCGCTTTCATGCTCTTTTAAATAATTTTGGGACAGTCGCGCTTCTTAAAGGCATAAAATCTCCACAACTTTCCATCTCCAGAGCATCTGTTTTGTTCTCCATCAGGAGTGTCTGTCACATTATTCACATTCTGAAGAGGCCCGGCGCCATAGGGGGTCCGCTTCTTTACCCTTGCATTGCGATTCTGCAGGACTGTCATTTACTTCCTCCAGATGTTCAACCTGGGGTCTGGGCGTTCCTTACATTCCACATGTTAGTATTCAACAACTCATGATTACTCACGTGATTCACTGTCTAAATCTGGGTAACTGGGCCACTTCTCCTCTCAGTGTAATTTCATTTAGCTAATTTACTTAATTTTTTTGCGGGGTTAACAGGGCACTGAGGGTGATCATGAAACAGGTAACTTCACTTTAATAGCATAGGAAGGGAATTGAAAAGGAGGGGGTGCGGAAGGCAGAGCAAGGTAGCCAAGGATTGATCAGGGCCCCCGGGCTATAATTTAAGGATCCTACCCGGTGTTTCACCTAAAAATGAACAAGTTATAAATTTATTAATAAAGAAAAAGAAAACAGATAACGCAACTCATCACCAACAATTAACTTACGTAACGTAAGACGTCGGTCAAAATATGAAGTGGATGCGAGAAACATTACAATAATGTGCGTTTACCACGTGACAGCAAACTGAAAATGAGCCTATAAAATCTGAACCAATGAAAAATGAGCTCTAATAATTAGCACACTTTTATTAGTAGTCAAGGTATACTTCATTACAAAATTTTACCCTTTCTCGGGCAAATTTCCAAAAATGCTTTCAATCAGAGGGCGTAGCATGGTGTGGGCGCTAAAATTTTACAAATTATAATTATAACTTGTAATCTAAACTAATAAATTGAATCCTGTACAGTATAGAATAAAAAATTTGTCCTTTCCTTAAAGTTGTTTAGATTTCCTGTACACTTTGGAGTCTTATGGATTTAAATAACTGAAAAAGGGGGGCGGCTAAAACCAACGATACGCCACTGCGTCAATGTCTTCAACCCGTTTTATCTCAACTGGTTTCCTTTTATGTCTGTTTAAGTATGGAAGTAATTAATTATTATTATGTGCAGTCACATTCCTAAGGATTTTCCTCCATGGCGTAGGTGCAATACATTTTTAACGTATTTAATTTTAATTATTTTTTTACAGAACAACATAATTTTTCCGTTACCTCAGAGATCAATAGGGAATCTATATTATCCCATATAATGTATTACGATTCAAAATTATTATCATAATATTAGATAATGCCAAATGCTCAAAAGGAACTAAATTTAAATTCACTCAGCAATGCTCTTAGAGTAATAAGGGTAGGTAATGCGTCGACACATTAACTTTTTTTATAACTAGACATTGGATGTTTAGGAAAATGCCTTCTTTATTTAATGAGGATAATTAAAGGCTTTTATTATATATGCCCCAATTATGCAAAATGAAACATTCAGAATGATGTTTATTATGCCCTTTTTACGTAATCTAACGTAAAAGACATTTTAGTCATATCTATATTTTTAATTTTCTCTTTACACTGTAATCTATACCAATAAAGAAAATAGAAGTGTCTGTCTATCTGTCTTACTGTCTGTCCGTATGTTGGTCTTGAATGGGCTCCGAAATGACTCAACGGATTTCAATGAAAATTTGAGGAATTGAAACTGGAATTTTAACTTAAATTTTCGTATAAGTTCAATTTAGATATCTTGAAGAGTTCTGAAGATATTTATGTAAGTATTTATAGGTACTTTGAATAGCCGCGCGAAAGGCGGCGTAAAGCCAACTGCGAGTTAAAAGCCCTATTCGGCGTCCCTATATCATTCATCCCACTTACTGTGTTATTACAAGCGTGAGTGAGAGATTGTTGTAAACCTGTGAGAGCGGGAGCTGTTCAAAACCAACTGCGAGTTATAAGGTTTGGCCTGAAGCGAGGCTTAGCTAGTTTATAATATACTTAAAAATAAACATTTAAATCAATTTCAATTTTATTAATTAAATCACAATAGCAGTTCACCAGTATCGAATCTCTGTGTTTTTGTCAGAACTAAAGATATATTTAGGTTTTGCATATTTCATTCTTGGAGCACAAACACTCACTTTGTTGCTCCAGATCTTGATTCTTCTTACGTATTCTTACATACTAAAAGTTCTAGTACAATGTGCTTCGGGAAAACAAAACAATTTTTAGGATGGCGTGTGTCATGCATTTGCAAGAGTTAGATTTTCTTGTAATGTTGTGCAAAACTTAAATATGAATAGTTCTTAAAAAGTATTGTATGTAAAACATTCCTTCCGATTCTACCAACAATACGTAAGAACTACCGCGAACAAGTGTACCAGGTGATTATGAAGGAATTTACAGATAATACTGATCATAAGTATACGTTGTTGGACTCATGTTCATTGATATTTACTGCTTCGTCTCAAAATTTTGAAACTTTTTCTAACAGTCTGTGCATGTAATTAATGCCTAATACATGTGGTTTGGTTGAATTAAGTAGGCAATAAAAGAAAGTGATGGGTCTCAGAGTCCCAGGACCTTCAATCGCCTCTTCTCGCCTATTTGTCATTCTTTGATTTCATTTTATGCTTACGACGCCATTATGATACCTTCTTACAGCTATTGATAGAGTATATTCTGCTAGAAAGATAACACAACTGCAGGTTAGCCCTCCCACGAGAATGATGAAGGCTCCCTGGAGATGCTCGAGGCTCATAGGACGTGGTCTGTATATGGATGTTGGCTGACGGTACAAGCCCGACGCGAAGTTCTCGAAGTCAACGTCGTCGTGCCATTTCTTGACGAAGCCTCCTTCCACCATTCTCTGGATCAGCTTGTTAAGTCTAGGAAGTCCTGGCCAGTTCCGCTTCACGACGTACCCGATGAATCCTGGCGCCAGGGCACATTCCTCGACCAAATGCATCAGAAACTTGCCGTCTTCGATGTATGTGTAGCGAATGTAGCCCGTCACGACGTCAGGCAATAGGAAGCCGTAATGAGGACTATCTGCAACCTGCACCACAGACAGTCATAAGCTGTACGTATAATGTATTTTTAGAATAGCAACATGAGTTCTCAGTTCTGTAAGAGAAAGTTAAAATTATTTGGACAGATTTATTAGTGTCTGTACTAATATAGTAATGTTGATATTGTATTGTTGTTGAACGGAGAGAGATATTGATTGTAAGTCTTTGTGCAACAAAATGTGTAACGCAGTAGAACCTTCCCAAATTTTATTCCAATGTATGGAATTTTAAATTAGATAAAATTTCAGCAAGAACATGTCGCTGGCTAGGAAAAAGGGTTTTTTCCCGACCCCGGGCTGGCGGCTGGATAAATACCTGTCTGTGTGTTTATAACGGTAGGCTTGTTTTTGGCTGAGGAAGCGTTCACCTTCGGAATTTCCGAGGCACACGGTTACCTGAGCCATGAAAAAAATTCCTGCGACGGACGGAGAACTCACGAGGATTGGTAGATAAACGTCACATGAAATAGCGTTATCTCTTGGAGGAGACATATACGGGGTTAAGCTGCGAAGGTGAGACACGGGAAAATATTCAGTACAAGGTGAGACATTGACAAGTCGAGGAAGCAGTGAAGGAGTAAGTTGGAAGACGTCGAGAAAGCGAGAGGCAGAGAAGTATGGTGAAAGACATTGAGCAGGCGAGGGAGTTAGAGTAGCATTGTGATGTTAACAACGAGGACAGATAGAGGGAAGAAGGAAGAAAAAGCTGAGTTTTCCTCAATTCCGGCCACACGACTTCATACTATTATCTACCGGTAGCTTCAGGTTCAACCCGAAGGAAGAGGGAAGAAGGATGTTCCAGTCGCATGCTAATCTGCTCCGAGACGCACATGAAAACAAAACAGGTTCGTCCAGTGAACAGAATCTCTGCTGCACGTGGTTACCCAAACAATAATTAACCCTGAGAATTTTAAAATCGCCTATTTTAACTTCTTCAATAATGTATTTGTAATAGCGTGCAGGACCCATTTAAGATGATTGTGTTTTTTATAAATAAAAGTATCATATATTATATCCTAAAGCAAGTAAATTCATTAAAATAATATCCCCCTAATCATTACACATGCATAAAATAATACTATTTAAGTGCTATAATGTAGATCGTAGTAATTTAAGGGTGCGCAAAATGGGTGATAGGAGTTGCGGAAAGGAAAAGAGCAGAAGCCTTTGAAATGTAGTGCTATAGGAGAAGGATGAAAATCATACGGGTGAATAGAATCACTAACGCGGAAATTCTAAGCAGAATAGCAGGGGAAGAGAGAATAATATTGAGGACGCTAACCAAGAGTATACGTATTAAGATATGAGGGTCTAGTAAAATTAGCATTAGAGGGAAGTGTGGACGGTAAGAACAGAAGAGACGATGGACGGAATACGCTATGCAGATTCGGGAGGAAGATGGATGTGGTAGTTATGCGGAAATGAAAAGGCTTGCCCAAAGCATTTGGCACCGATCCCACCGCCCTAGGTCCACCTCTGCTCATAATTTTATAATTCTCACACGTAATTATAAACATTTTATAAATTTTTGAATTACTTATAATATTACTTAAATAAAATGTTCGTTAAACTTACAAGTTATTTCGCGCTGAACAGACCAAATACATGGAAGAACTGCCTTATTCTTATAAATAAATATGTATATTTGTTCCGCATATAAATGTAAACGCGTGGAGCAAGTTCGACCAAATTTTGCATCTGGTAATCAACAGAATATCTATCGTTTCATATTGCTTCGTAACGAGGTTCACGCCCCTTATACATAGTTAATTACTATATTGAAATTCATCTTTTAAGTCTATGTAGTACCTACACATACGTAAAAACTGGTAATTTCATTTATTCTAATCACTGCTTGGGAAATAACATCTCAGGCTGATATAAAACCAATTTTAAGCAAGTCCGATCTTGGATTGAAATCATTACTGTTCATCAAGAATCAATGGTGAGGAGCGGATATTTTTAAATTAATATATGATTGTAATTGACATAGACACAGTTTTCATAAAGTAAGATAATTTTTGTTACTATTTACAATGGTAAAGTTATATGTTGTTGTGATATTCAGTCCTAAGACTGCTGATACAATCCTCCATGCTCAATCTTTTTATTTCCTCATTCTGTACCGTAATCTTCATTATGAATAATTTTAAACGCAGTATTTTGTTTACGGTCTTCCATACCTCTCTTAGAGGATGAATTGCACGTTTCACGACCTATTTAATGCCAAAATCAGACTCAGAGACTCCAATTACACCGATTTCTATACCAAACTCGATAGTTTTCTTGTTTTTGTCTAATGACACCGTCAACCACCTTCCCTATGAGTTCTTCCCTCCCGTCATGAAATGGATTGAATTTGCACATAAATGGTGTTGGGGGAAACACTGTGAAAGTAATTGACCCCGAACATGATTTATTCCACTCGAAGACCAACGTCCACATCTAGTTGAAGCCACACATAAACTGTAACACAAGTTATGATTCAGTACTCTGGAGAAATTTGGCTTTAAATTGAATTTTATGTGTTCCATGTTTAAATTTACGTAAATGATTGGAAGAAATTGTAAATAAAAAGCTTTAATGTACATATTATTTTCAAACCACATCATAGGTTTCACTAAATTTAGATACAAATGTACAAATATGAGTTAAGTATTTTTTTTGTAATTGTAGGTCCGTACCTTATCACACGCACCGTTCAGATCTGATCCTTTAAGAACAGGCACCAGCCTCTTGGATATTATCGCCATCTCATCATCAGCGTCAACTGATACAAACATGTTCATGTAGGGTTGATACGTAAAGACCGTGTGAACTCTGTCAATAATTTCATTCAAAGTATGAAGGTCCGCCAAGTAGTTTGGAGAAGTTAGGAAGCTGTAGAGGGAACCTTGGAATGAATTGAGAACAATAATATTGTACAAAAGACAAATGGACAAAAATATTCTATTTGAAATTTTGCTGGACTCCAGGTTGTACGATCCTGTTATGAAAAGACGGTATGTGTTGAAGATGGAGTCTATCAAGCCGGACGTGGATCTCTTCAGCAGCTGCTTCTCAGCCGAAAGCACAATGATGGCGGCTACAATCAGAAGCCATACTTGGCTGGTGAAGGGCAGCAAGAGCGTCAAGTAAAGTGGTACCTGCTTTGCTTTCTGCACAAGAATGCAGTAGTTGTCTCTGATGTGTGGGTACGTAAAGCCCAACAAGTCCATCCACTGGAAGGTGAGCAGTCGGGGGTTTCCCGCTATGAGAGCTTCACCTGAAGCCACAACCTCCAGAGATCCGGTAAAATTTCCTCCTGCCAGTCGGAGACCCATGTCCGTATCTAGAGGAGGACGCACATACAAAGGATTAACTCCTGTAGAGCGTAGGACAGTATCAAGAAGAATTCCCTCGACCCCGCTCACGCTTTTGTTGTATTCTGGTGGTTGTTCCCTCACGTTTTTGAAGTATGCACTTGGAACAATCGACTTCAGCACAACTCGAAATGTGTCGCCTCTGATGAATTGCTCACGCGTTACTTTTAGAAATGCCATTAGTTCGTCCTTGGTTATGTCGTCATTGAAATGACTGTAGAGCAGAGAACCATGATAATATTCTATGATGGAGCAGCCGTTTCCATTCTTTAAGACATCGTTCACCACAAACACATTTTGAGATGCACGTTCAGAAAACGATTTGAACATTTCAACAAGGTCTTCTTCATTTGATCTTGTTTTGGTCATCACTAGCACAACGCCGCTATGTTCGTTCAGTGGTATGTTTTTCAATTCTTGAAATAAATTCGAATTTATTGTGTCAATTAGAAATATGTATTTTTTTGGATTCAAACAAAATAAAGCATTGGACAAACCTTTCTGCTTAGCTGTTTGATTCGATACAACAAGCAATTGTTTTATATTACTCGAACGTCTGTATCTCAGGAAAAACATTTCTGCCAAACTGCTCTGAGAATTGACTTCTAAGTCAATTATCATTATGCAACTGGGTTCTCCTAAAACTATAGAATCCAATATAGTTCCGTACGGTAAGTTGAAATTTTTACTGTCTGGAACTGAGAAACTCAGAACAAACCTCGAGAGACTTTTATTTACATCCTCTAGTAATACAATTACCAGTGGCAAAATGTTAGCAAATCTACACATCCTGAGAACAGGATAAATCTTTTCTACCACAGGAGAAAGCGAAAACTCGGCGCGAAATCAATTTATTATGTTATATATATTATATTCCTTCCACATATCCTTTTGGTGGGCGTTTTCCCGTCACAGTAATTGCATTTCTTCTCAATATTTACCATAATGCCTGGAACCAACTACAAAGTTTTTTCTGCTATTTTTACTTTTACAGAAGGTCGCTTAGAAGGCCGCTATAATGACACATTTGTCATTACAGCCATGAGGAAAGTGCCAGCCATTATTCTTAGTTCAGCCTGTAAACATTGTTTGGTGTCGCGTATTAGCGATCAATGTCCCGCAAAGATAAGTGGTTGAAGTGTTAATAACTTGAAATTATGATAATTATTAGTCGTTTGTTCTAGACCAGGTCAGCTTTATGACAGTCTTCAGAAGAGAAATGGGTTATCATTATATAGCGGTCTTAGTACTTATTTTCAGACATTTCCCTTCAATAATAATTTATTTATTTACAAACATTGTCCGTTTGTATATTAAAATACGCAAAATTATGTTTCTCAAAAGAAAATTACTTCTATAATATAATAACTTTATTTTTAGGTATTATATCGTGGGAAGACATAGGCAAAATTAATCTTGTGGTACGATGTGACTAAAGTTTTGTAGTATAAAGATAATATATCTCATTACCCAGAATATATTTCTACCTCCTCGCGAATATTATCTTCACAAGATCATTTAATTTTCGTGCAAGAAAATCACTGTAATTTCCTGAAAGAATCACTTCACTTTCTTGCTTCCAAAAGACGACTCCGGAAACATTCCTCTAACAATTGTCTCGTTCGGAGTCCGCTCAGCTATTGCTTGAAAATTTTCCATTCACAAAACACTCGGCAGAAGTTCTGGCAATAAATAATGTCATACTTCTCTGCCCCCGGACACCCCTCTTTACCGAGTCTCGCTCCACAAGACGTTGCAAAATACTCCACTCTGCCCCCTACTTAAATTAAAAACAAATATTCACAATTTTCATTCATTACAATAATATATAATCATTCGTAAATCAAACTATTACTTTTAAGCAACGTTTATATTTTAGAAAATTTTAAATCAATATTGAAAACATTAACCAAATTTGATTTTCTCATTATATTATAGCTTAAAATATACTTTACTCTATAATTCTTTACCGAAAGCATCTTTTTCTCTATAAAGTATCTAGAAGGAACTCTAAAGTTCTATTTATCAATTAATTCAACGCAATCGATACCATTAACTAATTTATAAATAAATTTTAAATCGTTAGAGTAAAGAGTGTAGCAATGTGTTTATAATTGTGGTTTGTCAGTGGGTCTGGTAAATTTATTCTATGCGATGTGGTACTGAACGTTTGGTTTGTACAGTTTCAATTTTCTTGATAAATGTCTTGGTGAAGGGTGACTAAAATGTAAATCAAAAGATTGGCGATACCTATAATATTTATTACCAGAGGAATGAAATTAAATATACGCAGAATATCAACTTGGCGTATTTCAATATTGAAAGTTTAAATTCAAAATTCATCAGTTTCATCGAGTAAACTTACGATCAAATGACACACAGTTTTTATTGAATTAAACCAATGTTTCGCGACCATACTTCGGATTTCCTATAATAATTTCTTTTTATGTTAAATTTTGGTGCACAAATATCAGAAAAAATTACTAAAAATCTTAAGTGGCAGCTCAACAGAAATAATATTTGGATTTCGATTTTTGCATCAAACCACAACATTGGAAGAAATTACGTGTGAATTTTCCATATATGATAGCGAAACGTGGGTTTAATTCCACAAAAACTTTTGTCTGTATAGTTATTTCAATTTATTCGATTTAATAATTGTGACAAATAGACGTTAATTGGGTTACAATTTATTTCAATTTTGCTTTCCAGGTTAGTAATCCTAAATTATCTGTCAAGAATCCATTCACTAGATATTACGAAACATAGAATGTAAGAATGTTTTCAAAGGATATATGCAATTAAATTTTGATGTACTTAAAGACAAACGACAGAAATATTAATTTTCCAAAAAGTTAAAAATATAAATAAATATTTACGTTCTGTTATCTATTCGAACCATCTTCAGGTTGTGGACTTACTGAAAGGTATGCCATATACTTATAAACTTTTTCCTAGTTTGGCTATGAATTTTTCTTTTGTTAGGTTTCCACAGCTACGGAACAACAAACGATTATATTTAGCTGAATAAATCAGATAGCAAAAAGTATTAAAATGATATCATGAAATATGAGAGGACTTTAATATTTTAAGCAGAAAAATTATGTTTTTACAAAAAAGTGAACTGTTAAAATATCAATATCAGTATAACACTTCATTAACCTAACTTATACATCACGTAATTTTTTAAATTTATATACCACTCAATTATCATTTCATCCTCAGCCTAATTAAATTAAAACTAAAAAGCAAAAATTGACCAGACGTTAGTATTATTCAGTTGTTATAAAAAATTGCTTGAATATAGAAGTGCTAATGTTTTTATTATTAAAATATATTGTCACTCAAGAGATCTGTATTTAAAACAACTTAAATGTTTAAAAAAAGTATTTAAAATTCACACGAACAGAAAATTTCGAAAAGATTTTTTTTTTTTTTTTGTAATAAAGACTTAACCTTAGGTAACATCTCAAATAGGGGATAAATGATATTACTTACTTCCTATATATCAATTTAAACAGTGTTACCACTATGTGCTGTTTGTATTTTGTATGTCTCTGTTCTATAGTAATTACTTATTTGTCCATATAAAATAATAGAAAAAATATTTTATAGTTCCAGAACAACGTTTGTTTTTTAATGTAATGTATGGGTAAGAAGTTGATAAAAGAACAATTAGTTTAAAAATTGTAGAAGGTCATCATCCTTTATAACAAAGAATTTATAACATGTGGTGAAGTTCTTATTTACAATTTTTACATATTTTAATTTATCAACAGAGTAATAAAATTACAATCACCTATTTGTAATACAAATTAAACACTTCATTTTAAATGAAAAATGTCATTAAAGTAGCTTAGGTCTTTTTATAAAAAAAAATCGATGTTTTAGAACAACTAAAAAATTATAAATTGAATTATATACTACAAGAATTGTAATAAATTAATAATTCCTGCACATTCTTCTGTGTGCTTTCAGGTAAATAAGATGCGATTTCCTTAGCTCTGTCGTTTATTCACACACCTAGGCCGTTTACCTTGTAGAAACAATTAGACAAAACCTTTTTCCCTATTTCTTTGTCTTTGTCTCTTCATTCTCACTTTGATATTAAAAATGTCTTAGATTACATACTTTAACCTTTTAAATAGCAGTGATAAGTCTCTGTATTTCGTACTCTTCATCTGCGGCTGTCCGCGCGGCATATATTTCGGCTGAGGTTGTTAATAGCTGGTAGCATATATCTCATTCTACTTTTCTCTGATAATTAGTTTGTAGATATTTTAAAATTATATATATGCTAAATATAAGAACTAAACTGTATTTCTTTATTTTATTTTCACGTAATTGAGTCAGAAAATTGGTATTTACAAAGAATTATTCTAAAAATTATGTTAATAATTTATTACACTTGCAAACCCGTGGGAATTCCAAGAAAAGGAACTAAATGTAGTGTAATTCTTTTATTTTATTTCATTGATTCTAACGTGTTTGCTTATTTACTTATTTATTCAATTTAAGTCCGAGAAATAGTAAGTTTCTTTTCTTGCGTTTCAATAAATACTTTTCACGCACATGAAGTAATTTTTTCTGAGTTTCAATAAGGTTGACATAAAAGTATTACTAATTTTTGTCACTAAACGCTTCCCACACAAGCGATAAAATTGATCGCTCGTCAATTAGACGCATAACAAAACGTGAACTGCGGCACACATTTTATCTGGTAACATGCAACCATCATTTTCTCGTGTAAATAATTTTTGTCCGAAAATTACAGACTAAACAGTTTGCCCCTAGATTCATTCAGGCTGGGATAAATGCACAGTGAGGACAATATAGGAAATGAATATCTGGTATATCAGCAAGGGTCTCAATGCGGCGATAAATATTTAGAAGTACTTCTAGAGTGTTTTAAATTCGTATTTGGTATCCAAGAAGTAAATTCAGGAAAATTTAATTCTATATTTATTGAAAATTTCAACCACACTGTCATCAAAAACATTAAATATTTAAGTATGTGGATTTTATTACAAAATAAAGTTATTTTAATGATTTATACATTTTAAGAAGATAGTATAATCTCACAAAGTTGAACACAATATACAGCTTCATGATGAGAAGAACAATGTAATTAACGTATTAATAAAACGACGTTAATCAACAGTTTTCAGACATGACGTTAATTGCTGCTTATGGTTTCCTGATCGTCAGCTTAATGGATATAACATGTTTGGCACTATTATTTTACAGTAAAGATAGCGGGAATTATAATAGTATCGCGCTTAGTGCAGCAATAAACTACATCTTCAGAAATACCTCTAGCTGCGTCGTGTTGGTTGGAGCGGAAAGAGAAATCAGTTTCATCATTGACAAATTCAAACAGCAAAATGACATTTACAACGAGATCTCTCTCGTAATTTATCAGAATGGTGAAACTAATACAGGAAATATATCCAGAGAATCTTTTTCAAAATGTTTCGCGTGTGTTCAAACTAACCGATATATTATATCGCTAAAATATATTAATGTTCCAATAATAGACAGATTTCTTCTAAGTGTGCCTACATACGATCACGATGGACTGTTTTTAGTTATATCGGAAAGGAATGCACCAAGAAAAGATCTAGAGGAACTGTTCAAAACGTTCCGTAAATATTTTGCCAACAATGTAGTGATTTTAGAATTAAGCACAGAAAGAGTTTTAAAAATGAAAGAAGGCTTAATAACTTACTACGAAGTGACCCCTAGTAGTAAACTGAATGACATCTCCGACTTTGTGGCAGTGGGAGATTATTTCCGGAAAGATTATGTTCTCCGGGTAGTTTTGAAATCATACATTCCAACGGTATTCTTCAAACCGTCAACACAACCAAAGGAATACAACGGATCTCTGAACGGCGTGGAAGGAATTCTCCTGGACAAAGCTCTTCGAGCCACTGGGGCATCGCCTCTGTACTTGGTCCCAACATCCGACATGGACATAGGGTACAGAGAGGACAACGGAACCTTCACCGGAGCTCTAGCTGATGTCTTGTCCGAGTTGGGAGAGCTTGCAGGAAATCCTCGACTCCTGACCTACGAGTGGATGGACCAGCTGAGCTTCACTTACCCTCACACCCGCGACAACTACTGCATCATCGTGAAGAAAGCCCAGCAGACACCTCGCTATCTCACCCTTATATTGGTTTTTTCTGGAAACGTCTGGTTGGCGACGTGCCTCACACTCGTCGCCTTGACGCTTACCAAGTACTTCACCATGTATCTGCAATCCAATCGCACTGGGATTTCCATTTTGGGTGAATCTTTGTTCACCACCTTCCGCATCTTCATGACTGGATCAAACAACACGAAGACGAGTTCTATGAGCAATAGAATATTCTTAATCAAGTGTCTTCTGTACAATATAATAATAATGAACACTTATCAAGGCGAATTATATAGTTTTCTGACGTCACCAAAATTGTTACCAGACATACATACCCTGAATGAAGTGGACGAGAAATTACATACTATTTATACGTTTCGACCGTATATAAATATGTTCGACTCGTTGGCTGATGGAGACATAATGAAGGAGATTTCCAAGAGGCTGGTACCTGTTCTGCATAATTTGTACCAGGCATCTAATGAGGTAAGAGTTCATGTTTACTACAGTTGCATTGTCAGTCATAATACAGTGTGTGCTAGATTTCAATATAATTTAAAATGGATGATACAAAGTTTTCAGTATAAATTATTTGTTCACTATAATTTTATTTCGTTAATTTGGTCCATCATTAATAGCACTGTAATGAGTGAATATGGCAATCGCCATTTTATTTCGCCACTGGGTGAAGAATTCCCCATATTGGAGCCAGAAGTACAAGTAAACACCGAGGCGCAACAGAGACGAGACACAGGGTTTCAGAACGTGCCAAAAACACGTTTGGGGACTTAAAATTCTAATATCTGAATCCAGTTCTTTTACCCTAGGACATTTGGAAGGCCAGTAGGGAGAGAAATTATTGCTAAACAGAGTTTTGATTGGAGGCTGAGGGTCGGGTGATCCATCATGTATGTCGTGGTGGTGTGAATGAACGAGATGACTTGCGAGGATGGATGGGATAAATTTGAACAGTCGGGCGTGGAGAGTTGAAGGAAGATTTCTGGAGGGTGCATCGTGTTCTATCCACGGCATGGCAATAGGGAATGGAGAATTGAACGAGTATGTTGTCAGGATGGTCGTGCTAGTTAAGCCACGACACTAGAGAAATTAGTAATCAGGCGGAGAGAAAGCCAGGAATTCTGCCTGCCTAATAGAAAGAAGGATGTCCCTAAAATGAGGTAAACTGTAAGCAGATGGATTCCTGTCCAAGTAATTTCCCAGAGCCCAGGGACGAGCTCCAGAGGCGATAAGAATTCATGGAAGACAGGCCCCAAGATACCGGCGTGGATAAAGGACGAAGCTGTATACCACAATAAATCTCTGGTGTGTTAGAGCCAATATCCAAACGTGTTTGATGACGATTTTTTTGCTGCAAGATAAACCCATAATAAATTACCCTTAAGTAGTTAGACTCTTACTAAATCTAATTGAGCTAGCCGTGGTAAATTTTTAAATTGGACCTAAAGTTTAGTAATTATTGTTTTTTCCTTTCGTTTCCTGTAAATAAATTTAATTTGTTTTTTTAATCTTATCCAAAAATTCATTATATTTCAATTAAAATCCAAACCCCCAGTTCATCATAGCACACGATGAAGAATTATTCAAAAATAAATACTTTTAGGACAACTTTTTGAAACTTTTACATTCCTTCAAGAATTAATAATTTCATAATTCTTTTTATGTTATTATGTTAGTAATGTTTTGAATTACGTACCAAAGGTTTGTAATCAGTAGCAATAAATTAATTAAAAACTCCTAAATCATTGTTTAAAAAATAAATTTTGAAAACAGGTACTTTCGGTGATAGAAGTCCATATTTAACTATACACTGAAATATTAAAAATTTAGTGTTATATGTTTTAAACGAATGTAATAAAAGATTTATTTATTTTAATTTGAAAAGACTTTAAAATTCCAAGATATGTACACTTTCTACACTGTCCTTCCGATAAATTACTGTCGTAAGCATATTTCTTGTCACATTGAATGGGAAACAACAATATTAGCTTCAATGAATTTAAGCTAACTAAAATTTCATTTTTAAATATACGCAGAATTCGCGAATCTCTTAACATTAAATCATACTTCAACTAGTACGTTGATACAGTTTATTTGATGATGGATTTTGACAACTAATACATAATGGATAACAAATTTAAAGTCAACATTATTATTTTTCTGATTTCATTAATAATGACTAAGAGATAAAGTGTTATATAGTAAATACGATTAAATACCAAACTCAGGACAGTAAATATGGAAGTCATTTAATTGAATATATATTTATATTTGATTTTTACTGATTTAGGTAGCAGAAAATTATGGCTTTGGGTTCTTGCTCTCAAATGCTGTTAACCACATGCTGAAATATACCAAGATGAAGGATGGGGCTACGAAGTTTTACGAGGTTGATGAATGTGCTCTCTCGCCAGCGTATATAGGCTTTCCAGTTCGTCGCCATTGGCCTGGACTTCCTCGCCTTAACTCCATTATTCAACGTCTGCTGCAAGGAGGTTTCTTACAAAAATGGCTCAAGGATGTCGATTACGAATTTTATTTGAGTGGCATGTACGGAAATCCAAATCCAATAAACGAACCACGAAAACTGGGCCTGGAACATTTCCAGGGTTCCTTCTGTGTTCTGGCAATAGGGTTAGGAGTCAGCATTCTTGTATTTGTATTGGAGTTTAAATGTTCAAAATATAAAATAAAGTAATGTTTTTTTTATTCAAACACAAAACTTTTATCATCATGATTATCAGTTATGTACAAATAATTGATCCAGTATATACAATATTAAAATAATGAATACAAAATTAAAATAGTGTATATAATTAAAATTAACACATGGAGGTAGGTTAATGCATTGATTAACCTACTTTGGCAGATGGGTTAGGTTTTTTTGTGTGTATCTGAGAGGAATATGACGTCGGTGGGTGAGGGTTGACAGGCAGTGAACTAATTATTGGAGGGAATATGAGGATGTGATCTGCGGGCATGATGGTAAGGTGGGTTACGATGTTCCCGAATATTCAGAGGGAAGGATAAGGTCAATTTTGAGCCGACGGAATCGTGAGGATTGTCATGGAATTGCTGGATCGTGGGGTTTGGGTGGTTGAGGGCGCTTTTAATTAGGGAGGATATGGATTTGGAGATTACGGAAATTACTTTGGGAAGTTAAATGTTATGGTGGATAACGGAATTTCTAAGGTACCAGGTAGAGTTTTTAATGGTGAGAAGGATTGTGATTTGTTTTGGTTGAATGGATTTTATCTGTTGTTACCCATATGGACGAGGCATAGGACTAGGTGGGTTATATTATGGAGAGGTATAGAAGAAGTTTTGCGATTATGGTAGCAGGGGTTTTTCTGTTTAGGAGGGGATATAGGGTTACGAATTGGTTGATTTTGGAGGTTCCAGGAGAGTTTTGAATCAAACATGATTCCTAGATAGGTGGTTTCTGTTTTGTAGGGATTAATGAATTGTTTATAGAGGTGGATTTGAGGAGGAGAGTTTTTTGTTAGTGTGAATGGGACGGTTATTGATTTGGTGGGGTTTATGCTGATTCGCCATTGTTTGGACCATTGTTCTCGGTTGTTGAGCGCTGATTGAAGTGGTTGGAAAATGAAGATGAGAGAGGAGGTTTCACAGGAGATGGCTATGTCGTCTGCAAGAAATATTGTGCTAGTGTTGGGATGTTGTGGGATATCGTGGGAGAAGATGTTGTATGGGAAGGAAGAAATGACACTTCCTTGGGGGACGCCCGCCGCGATTGAGTGTGGTTGGGAGAGGTTGTTATTTATTTTGACAAAGAAGGTTCTGTTAGAAAGGTAGTTTAGGAGTATTCTGTAGTGGGTGTCATTTAGGAAGTCTTTAATTTTGGATAGTAGGGAAGGATGGTGGATTTTATCAAAAGCTTTTTCCATGTAAATAAAGGTGGTGATGAGGGATTTGCGTTGTTCAAAGGAGTTGCTAGGCGAGACGGTATATTTGATTGATGCAGGGGTTTTTCGAGCTAAAACCGTATTGTGTCTGGAATCAGGAAGAAGAGTTAATGGATTAGGTGGGGGGAATAGTAGTTTTTCGAACAATTTGGATAATGGAAGAAGGAATATTTTTTGGACGCAAATTGTCGGTGTGGGATTTTGGTTAAGGTATTATTATGGTGGCGTGTTTCCATTTGGTTGGATAATAGACAGTTCTGAGGATGGCGTTGAAGATATAAAAGTGAAGCATGTTTTATAATGATGGGTTGGCTTGTATTTATTGATGACGCGGCAAAAAAGAAACACGGGCCCTTAAATCTGTTTTTGTTTTGTTTTATATGGACGTTAATTGTTTTTATAAGTTATATATCTCATTCACATAAATTTATTCGCTCATCGTTCTTGTAATGCTTAATTACTTATCGCTAATAAAACCAATTTGGTAATACTACTGTAGACTGTAGAGCACTGCAGCAGTCACATTAGACATAAAGATGACCAAAACAGAGTAATGACAGAAATTACGTTATGACTTTGACATAACCACGGTTAAAACAACATCCCGACAGCAACCCCACCAACGCACCAAGTGCTGAAGTCCCAATCGTCCAATCACAAAATACAAGACTCAAGCGGAAGGGACTCCGTGATTCAAATAACTTACAAAAGAAAATAAAGAAACAAAAAACTAGTTCCGGGCAGTTCGTGGACCGGACCGGGAATACTCTTCATGTCAATTAAACCGGGTTTACTATAATCTTTGTTTTCAAAAATATACAATCCTAGGATAAGAAGTTGATTGGATTAAAAAAATATTTTTGTAGCTATTACGCTATATTTTGAACCTATAGACTATGTTTCAAAGCAGCTTTGCGGTTTCATCGACAGAGCGCTAACCGTAAATCACAGCGATGGACATCAGTAGTTGTAAATAATCTATTCGGGTTTCAAACCAATGTTAATACTTTTTTCTTTCCCATGATAAGCAACATTCCACAATTACGACTTGGTTATTCGTTTATTATGCGAGAATTTCAATCAATTAAATTATTATATATTTCAGGATACGGAGAACATTTATTAATTCCCGGAAATTTAAATACTAATTACTATACCATTTGAAGCAAATTTAATGTTTATTATACGCTTTAATAATTCGATTAATCCTCCAGAGGTCGATCATTATAATATTACGCTGACAGTCGCGGCGTCGCGGTAATTTAAGACACTCGTACTTTTCTCAATTTCCCCAAATTTTTAAAAGTTTTATTTCATTTTAAGTAATTAAAACCCTAATAGTACATTTACTTCTAATATTGTTATTTAAACCAAGACGTTAAGAGATAATAAGAAAAAGAAAACCAATCTATTTCATTTATGAAAGTATAGCAAGTTCGGGGATATTTATTTTTACTAACCTTTTTATGCATTGCATCTTTGTGCTTGGCGACACGGTAGTTACATCCTTGAATCTTTCTAAAAAAAATTGTAATTTAGGTAATAACTAGTGATTCGAGCGTATAAAATGGCGCTGTTTAGTGTTATTTAGTGCATTAATGGAAAAATAAAACCTGCTGTAAATTTCCACCGCGCGACCTGCGGGGAATTAAAGAAATAAACCATTTAAAAATCATGATTATCTCTTTCTCAAATGATTTTGAGCAATGTATCTGAGGCGCTTAACACAGTTTTTAAGCTTTTGATTTAAGGAAGTTAGTGAACTCGTAATATATTTGAGTATACTCAATAAATTGCATATGATTGAATGATGTTATTTATTGTTACTATTACAAATTACTCTTTATAGGCAGGTCAGACAGTATAAATATATAGTTAATAGACATACAGGGCGAGATTCAAGAAACGAGCATCGACGGATGTATATATAATGGCGAAAGAAGGTCAATGACGATGATACTGCTGTGTTAAGTTATGTTTCTTGGAGTTTTAACTATTGAAATTTAAAGCAAATTAATTTCCTTAAATTTAATTAAATTAATCATGTATATAATCAGTTTTCACAATTAGAGCATGAGATTTCAGCACAATAATTAGTTTATCAATATGTTTGCAATGTAGACTGCGTTCCGAGTAACAGAGAGAAAACATTAAGTCCAGACGCAAAAATATACGCAGTTTCTTCACGTCTCCAGCGGTTTAGCAAGCTGTGAAGTTGGCAAGATCATTTCTCCATTCTCTCAGAATCGACATTCTGGGACGAGCCTCTTTATGAAGATACCACTCCTTGTAAATCTCGTGGTTTTGTTGATCGTCTTTCTAGAATACAACTACTTCTCAGTTTAAGATTATGACTTCAAGGCCGATTCTTTCACTACCCTGACTCATCCCAGTCGGTATTTTATTATCTTTCCTCTTCTGACATCACGTCTAACGCCCTCTATTTCGGGTGTCACGTGTTTGTGACATCCAATGTAATGAGCCTATTTGGAGATAGTTTTAGCGCCTTTTATAGGGTATCTAGACGTTTCGTGACATCGATGAGCATTCTCTGACAAACTCAGGTCAACGTCGCTAATAAGCTGCGTGGAGCAAATGGCACGTGCGTTCGGTAGAATACAGGCCTTTCAAATCTTATTAACACTTGCTTGATTTCCCGCCAACCCATATTAAATATATACACGCATTACAACTGAGGGAAACGACACAATGAAAAATGGACTGTCATATCAGGAAGTTTCAAATTACCATACGTTAATTGGGGAGACTGTGTTTTAAACCAGGTTTTATCACATATCATAGTACCTTCATTTATGTGCTTCCAATAGACTACAAATGGATCTACGAGATTAAACTTATTTTATGATATATTCATGCTATAAACAGCGGAATTATTTATAAATTCTTAAGTTGCGTAGGACAAATGGCCACAGTGCTGTCATATTAAAGATCAGGTCATTATTAGAAAGAGGTAAGTAAAGGAAAACTTTTTTTTGAATACTGAAAGGGTGATATTTCAGCAACCAGGAACTTCTTAAGGGATAAGTATGCCGGATGGACCTCCACTAGGAATTCATCTGGGAGAAATTGAAATACAGAATATCTGTAGCAGAATATATACGCCCATAAAAGTTAATAATATAAGCAGTAAGTGATATTTCAATATCACAATTAAAGAGTAACTCAAACAGTTTGACGTAAGCACATGCGCGAGTGACCAAAGGATCTTATTCGTTATTTATCGTATTATTGTCATTAGAAGAGGACGAGACAACGTAGCCAGGTGAGGCCTACATTAAAGGCGTCAAACCCCTTACTTTAAGGATGTTCACTACCATTTTTCCTTTGTAGTTTTATAAAACATCTTGTCTTTGTTCCTCCACTACCTACTGATTTGCTAAAGAGTTGTGGCACAGAATTGAAGAGGCTATAGCTTCCATTACTCCGAACTTATTGAACAAAGTGTGGAAAGGATTGAATTTTAGTTGCCGTATAACTGAAGGAGCACCTAATGCACATTTGTAGATTAGTTCACCTTCAATTTAATGTAGAACCTGTTGTAAACAGTTTATATTAACTAGGACAACACATTTGTGTTGGATATATAATGTATTAAAACTTGCATGCCAGTGGAAGATATAGTTCATTCATAAAAGTCAATTTAATGAAACCATAAATTTATAAATAAATCAGCAGATAAAGTCAAAATGATTTGAATGTAATACAAAATGTTTGAAATTGCTAATAGAAATTTCATATACCATTGAAGAAGGTTTCGCTTGAACAGGGACATAAAGTCTTTTAGTCGAATTCGATAGATTTCATTTATTAGAATTTTTTTTAGATGATGAGTTTGGAAAAATGTCGACCGAACCCGGTAATCGACCTCCCGCTTTCCCGCTTTAAGCTAGTTGAGACAACAGTCCTCCATTCTCGTAAACCTAACCACGTTCTTCACACCTTAGCTAGGAATCAGTAGATTACGAACATTGTCTAAATTGATCAAAGGTGCATGAATTTCAATTCAAAGAGAGGAGAATTACTTCAATTGAAGCTCAGGAGTAGGCCATGAAACTAGATTTAAATTCAATTTCTGGGTCTGGTCGACATTTTTCCATTCTCTTCTTCTAAATTCAGTTTCATGGTTTCTGACTGATCATAAATTGAAGAAAATGTCTTTTTACTACGTAGATTTAATTCAGGATTCCTATTTATATTTCATTACTTTACTTGAGGTCTCAAAGTTGGGTCTTTCCTTGTATTTTCATGAGATGTACGTCTTTAATTTAATCTTATTAAATTCAAATTATTCTGCCTTTATCGGCAGATTTATTTATTTTATTTTGACGCAAAATCAGATAAATATAAATTTTGAGAAATTTCAAAGCCACCAATAAGCGGTTTTATAAAAAGACATCTATAATTATATTAACGGAGTCACACGCTTATAGTCTACAGTTGATATAGACAGTTTTGCTGGAATTATGAAATAAATATATAATTTAGGTCCTTGAAATTTGTTTGTAGTGCCAATTTTTATTTTGAGCTGTTTTGCAGCATATCGTTGGTTCATTGGAAAGAATACGTTATATAGTGACACTAATCTTGTAGCACATTTCTCATTTTGATGTTAAGGTATATATTTCACAAAATAATTGCACAAAACACGAGGCAGTAAGTGCTCATTTGCTTCGTTAATATGGACATTTATTATGCAGTCATTTGCTGAAATAGTTCGTGCTTATTGCGCCTGCGCACGCACAAATCAGGTAATTGATTTCGAATTGATATTAAGGTTTATAAAAGTGTATCCGACAATATGATAATGTCGTTCTGAAAGGGTAAATGGACTATTATATTTCACCTAGTTCGAGGGACATTAATGGAGTAACGCTTAACTTCACTTGCTATTCTGTCGTTCCACGGTAGTTACTGTTTAACAGGCTGAATAATGCCCTATATGGATTAATACAGTTAATAAAATTATTTCTACGTAGCTAAACAAATATGAGCCAGTTTCTGTTTCACCGTCTTACGTTATGAAGCACGGTATATAAATATATGACAAATATGTCAATAACGATTATCAATACTGTAATTCTTGCAAATGTACTGTTGTCTTCGTCATTGAAATACTCGTTTAGCCGTTCAGAAAATTCGAGTCTTGTTCTACGAGCAACTTTGAACTATATGTTCTTCAATACGTCAAGCTGTGTTATGTTGATAGCATCAAAGAAGGATGTATCTGTAATTATGGCAAAAATATATCAAACAAGTAATAAATTAGATACTTTCTCCCTCATAATACATGACATTGATAAAGTAGAAAATAAAATTACCAGGCAATCATTTTCTGACTCACTGAAATGTTCGCTACCTAACAGATACGTTTTAGTACCTGAAAAAATAGATACAGAGTATTTAAAGAGGTTTCTAACAAATGTACCCACAGCTGATCACGACGGAATGATTTTGGTTCTCACGAAGCAAGTGCCGGAAAATGCTGAATTTTTAGATATGTTCAGAATATTTTATGATCATTTTGCTCATAACGTTTTAATTGCAACGTCAACTGGAGCCTTCGATAAGATAGTGCGTCAAAAACACGGCTCACTCGTGTATTTCAACACAACTAAGAGGACCACCGAGAATGATATAATCAAATACATAACGAAAAGGCGAAGATATTTCCGAGAAGGGTCTATTCTTCGTGTAGTTGTAAGAGGTTATCAGCCTACGGCCTTCTTCAGTGTCTATCCACAACCGAAAGAGTACAATGGATCTCTGAACGGCGTGGAAGGAATTATCCTGGACAAAGCTCTACGTGCTACTGGAGCATCACCCCTGTACCTGATCCCAACCACGGACATGGACATTGGATACAGAGAAGACAACGGAACCTTCACTGGAGCTCTAGCTGATGTCTTGTCTGAGTTGGGAGAGCTTGCAGGAAACCCTCGACTCTTGACCTACGAGTGGATGGACAAGCTCAGTTTCACCTATCCACACAACCGTGACAACTATTGTATCGTCGTCAAGAAGGCGCAGCAGGCTCCTCGCTATCTCACCCTCATATTGGTGTTTTCTGAAAACGTCTGGTTGGCCATCTGTGTCACAATCCTGGTCTTAGCACTAGCCAAGTTCATTATGACTGCTGTACAATCAAAGAACAAGGGACTAACAGCCATGGGCGAAGCCTTGTTTGCAACTTATCACCTGATTATGACCGGATCCTACTACACGGAATCCAGTAGAAACTCCAATAGAATTTTCCTCACCAAGAGCCTTCTATATAGTATTTTAATTTTGAACACTTATCAAGGGGCTCTTTACAGTTTCCTGACATCGCCAGTTTTACTGCCAGACATACACACACTACAGGAAGTAAATGACAAATTGCATACAGTGTATACTTTTCAGCCGTACATTAATATGTTCGATTCGTTGGACGAAGAAGATATTATGAAGATAATTTCGAATAGAATGGTTCCTGTTCTACAAAATTTGGTTCAAGCATCAAACCAGGTAAGTTTTTGTAACGAATAACATTTTAGGATCAGAAAAAATTTCGTGTGGGGATTTTAGCGCGATAGTTTGTATTTTATTATTTGTTAATGTAAAATTATCAAGGGTTGGAAATCTGAATCCGGCGTCAGACTGGCGGGGGCTATAATATAATCCTCTGGTATCCCTTCAGGTCACGTACAAATATGACCTGCGTTATTTCCGCATATAGCCGGCGTGGGAAAGAAAGAGACCCACGAAAACCAAATTTAAAATAGCATGTGGTCGTTTCAGCCTATGGGGTTTCATGATTTCAAGACAACTCAATTGCATAAGATCGATTTCAAGGTTTCTGGACACAGCAGCGAGGTTGTGTAGAGCATCATTAGGCAGTCAGAACTTGAAGCTAGGTCCCGGCGACTTATGACGCTGAAGAAGGTCAACAGTCCACGCGGGAGAAGACGCCATATAGAGGTGAGGTACGCTGTCAGGTTTCCAATCCTTGACGTTTAGGGAGGGTATCGCCCACGGGATCTGATCCTGAGACTATAGTAGATCTGATTGCTTCACCGAACCGCATTAATGTTTCCCTTAATTTTTTTAATATTTCCAACATTAATGTTTTCCCTAGTTTTGTAAATAAATTTCCCAGTACCTTATAAATAACCCTTAATTTAATTCCCAAATCCCTACTTCATAAAATGGCGTCCCACGTTTGGTGTACCTCCAAGTAAAGTGATACCTGATAAAGTACTCCAATAAGGACGAAACGTTGTATAGTTACGTTTATGTCAATCAATTTCTGACTTATGGTCCATTAGTCGTAAAATTTAAATATGTTTGACAATTATAATTATTAACGCCTTACGTCTGATTTTTATTCAGTAGACAAATAAAACGATAATTTATATAAAATATTTTATTCAAAGACGTTTCAGTACATGAAGGAGAAATTTGTAATAGTCGAAATATTGTTACCGTACAGACATAATTTAAACTACCTTTTGTAAATACGAAAATGTTTTGAAACGTCATTTGATTATATATTAAAAATTATAAGTTATAAATGATTGTTTTATTTAGGTAATTATAATTTTTGTTGTTTTTAATGATGATTTTTAATAACCATGATGATAAGCTACGAATTTATTATTTATGTAATCAAATTTAACAGTTTTTATGCCCAAGAATGTGATTTATAGGTGTTATTTATTTTTGAAAAATTAAGATCGGAGCCGATGTTTCGTTAATACACCGTTGAATTCTTCAATATTTTCCCATCAGGTTGCTGAGAACTACGGGTATGGATTCTTGCTGAATTCCGCTGTGAACCACATGCTGCAGAGACTGAAAATGAAGAATGGAAAGTCCAAACTATACGTGGTTGACGAGTGTGCGCTCTCGCCTGCGTACATCGGCTATCCAGTTCGTCGTCTTTGGCCTGGTCTTCCTCGATTGAACTCAATTATCCAGCACCTTTTACAAGGGGGATTCCTGGTCAAATGGCTTCAGGATGTAGACTACGAATTCACTTTGAAAGGAAATTACGGTGACCCGAACACAATCAACAGTCCACAAAAGCTGGGTCTGGAACATTTCCAGGGCGCTTTCCTAGTGTTGGCTTTTGGGTTGGGAATCAGCTTCCTGGCATTTGGTTTGGAATCCAATTCCTCACGATTTAAGAAAAATGTTTGCCTTGTCACGAATTGATTTCCACGTGCTAGTTCGTGGTTTTAAACACAGAAATGGGAGTCTAATAAATGCTTAATTGATCTGTAACAAACTTAAAATGCCAAAAGATAAAATAAAACACTTAACCAAAATTACTGGACCTGAAACATTTATTTCCTCACTAGCAAAACGTCAACATGTTATGCAGTAGCTTTTGGCTTGTACAGCCATATTCATCTGTAAGATAATTCAGAAAACACATGTTACATCAATATGCAGAAGCAGCAAAGGCAAGAAAACAATTACACCAACTTAATCACCTGTCCCCAGTTAGCCAGTTCTATATCAGCGTGCTATGCACTGCCAACATTACATCTTTAAAGAGACCAGTGCATTACGCCAAGCGCTATTTATAGTATAACATACGTGGGCCAAATGAACGTCAAAATTCACACATACACACGTTGGTGTGGTAGCGGTGACGATCAATTTGAGCAGAATTCACTGATAGCCTATTTAATCCACGGTAAACCTTGAGTGTAGAAAACGTTTGCATATTTAGCTAGCCTGGAAATATATTTTTTTCAATTTTTCGTAAATTAATTATTGTGTTTGTATAATACATAGATACTTTTTAACGTAGTACCTTAAATATTTCTTAACTCCAAAAGGTGCACTTCACCAATATATCTCATCTGCCACAAAATTGTATCATTTTACAAAGAATATAATATTTCACGAAACTTCAGCTTTAAATTATATTGGTCCATCCAAAGTTACTTTTTTACTTTCGTTTGGCCCCCTCCTTAAATTTTACCCATCACTGCTCTAGATTGTCCAACAATAATCGACCAGCATAGTAGGGTTTTAAAAAGTTACTCACATATTTTTTTGGTAAATCGAAAACGGAAAATTATTGTCAACAATCTTATAAAGATTTGGGTTGTACTATGCCACTAAAAGTACACTTCCTGCACTCGCACCTAGATTTCTTCCCGAAAATTCTTGATGCAGTGAGCAATGAGCACGGGGTACTATTCAGGTATAGAAAAGAGGTATATAGTAAAATGAAATTATAATAATGTAGGCGATTATTGCATAGCAATCAAGAGGGATGTTCCATGGCCCAAAAATAGCACGGAGTTGTCATTTCTTGCTTTCTACAGTAAGAATATTTCAATATTAGGTATAAAGTATTTAGAACAGGTTGATATTTTAAATGCCTGTTTCTGTGAAACCTTGAGCGATGGGGAAACTCGGATTTCATATTGGATATAAATACTGGCAGAATCACATGTTTAACTTTCTAAGATGAAAAAATAATTTTTTTATTCCTGAGTGTCATTGATAAGTAGTCATGAGTTATTCGTACTTACAACGACAATAATGCCAGATTCACTGGTTCCAAATCATAGTTTAGCACACTTATAAGATAAATAATGAAATCACCTGTCAAGATGTTTTATATTATTATTATTGAAGTTTTACATTTCTGGTATAAAATAAACGGAGAAAGATGCTGAAAGCTACACATGTTAATAATTCTTCATAAGTTCCATCATGTGGTCGTATACCAATTGCTTGGCGTGAATGGCCCACAAGAAGTCGAGATGTGTGAATGAAGTTGGAGGTATCTGATATATTTCAATGGGGTTTCCTAACTCTTGATACGTCTTCAAGACGTCCTGTAAAATAAATAAGTTTGTTATACATCACTCCAGAAATTTGTATCAGAAAATAATATCAGCGGTATCAGTAAAAAAGTTGACTAAGAGAAGGGATAGATTAATAGGCCACGTTTCAAGACACGAGGGTCTTGTAAAATTAGCATTAGAGGGAAGTGTGTGGAGTAAGAACAGAATAGGGAGGCCAAGGATGGAATACGCTAAGCTTATTAGGGAGATGATGGAGTGCTGTTATAAGGAAAAGAAAAGGCTTGCGAAAGATAGATTAGCATGGATGGTTGCATCAAAACAGTCTTAGGACTGAATACCACAACATCAACAACAGTAAAAAAGCACACAACCAGACATTTGCGTTATTATACCTGGCTTTAAACTAAATTTCTGAAATTGTTAGTTTACAAATTATTTATCAACAAATATATATGAAAAATAATATCCGAACACAAATACAAACATAGGAATAATAGTGTTAATGAGACCCAAATAACCAAGGCAGTAAGGGACTGTACATTGTGTTGCAATGTTATGGTTACGTAAGTGAAAAATTAAAATTAATGTTAACGAAATTCGGCTTCAAAATTATTTTCTAAATTAATAATAATCTTAGGGGAAATATTAAAACAGGGAAAGACAAAATTGATAAAGAAACGCAACGTAATGTTATTTACCAAATTAATTGTTCCGAGAAAAATTGCAAAAAGTTTACATAGGGCAGACTAAACGGGTTTTGGAAATCAAACTAAAAGAGCATAGGAACAAATATAAAACTTATAACCATAATCACAACATGCAGGTTTGAGGAGAATCACGACTTCAATTGGTATGACATTAAAATTTTAGACATTGAACCAAATTTATACAAACGTAATTTATCTGAAATGCTATAGATTAAAACAACTGAGAACACCATCAACTCTCAGAATGACACCATTAAATTAAGCAATATTTATTATAAGTTATTTTCTTAAGTTCATATACTAATATTTTAGTAAATAAATAGTGTATTTCCTCACTGTCTTATTATATGAAGTAATAAATTTCTAATAGCTTTTTTATATCATTTAGGTATTAAGTCTTTCCATCTAAAGTTATTTGAAATATTCACTGAGTCTCCGATTCTTGTTTTTCGATTACTTTCCAAGGTCACAGCTGGGTTAGATTGTAAATCATTGAATGGTCCTCTCAGTTTTTCCACAACTGATCAAGCTTATATATTCCAAAATTCTTTGTTATGTTCATAAATATTGTTGCATTTAAAATGTGACAATTGATACATGGATTATTAAGTGAATGTTCTCATTTGTGTACCTCTTTTTGTTTACTTATATATTACTACTGCAAAATGTGCAAAATGTTTGGGTTTTCAAGTTAACCCGTGGTTTATCAGTGTTTCTCCACAGGATAATAACATGTAGAAGGCGCAAATAAGTACCGAAACGTTGTGTTTTTCCTCTTTGGAAATATTTAAAAATTAAAATGAAATTGTTCGGAATTTTTTAATTTATTAAGCGAAGAATAATTTGAGAGGTGGTAATACCCATTAAAAGAAGAAAACAGACATGAGTCCGAAAATGCATACTTTCTGAGACTTGTATCATTATCGAGAACAACTGAAGATCTTTAGTTTTGAACACGTCTGAAGGACTCAGGCTCTCTAGCGGCCCTCAGAGTCAGTCCACACACCTCACATAGAAGAGCATGTGCTACATTTACTGGACGAAAGACCCGGAACCAGAGTGTGACGATTGGCAGCAGCGGAAGGCACGAGTCATCCTCTTGTTTTAGTGGTACATCATGAAAAATTCTTGTGCCCATCGAAAGCCCGTCCAGAAGACGACCGTAGCAGATTGCAGTTCTTTCAACTGTCCTTGTACAAGTATGCTGCAGATTCACTATTTTCGTCAAAGGCTAAATTACCAACGATGAAGAGTTCACAAGAGATGGAGCTGTAAAAATTTCTATTCAGCTTCTGTGGGCTAATGAAAGTCCATAAGCATTTACAGATCATAATTTCTCCACCAAAAAAAAATTACTAGGGCTATACACCCTACCATATAAACTAATTAGGAATTGTTGTTGTGGTATTTAGTCATAAGACTGGTCTGATGCAACCCTCCATGCTACCCTATCTTATGCAAGCCAATATGTTTAGCGTATTCGATCCTCGCTTCCCTCTTCTGTTCTTACCACTCACACTTTCCTCTAATGCTAATTGTACAAGACCCCCGTGTCTTAAAACGTGGCCTATTAATCTACCCGTTCTCTTGGCCAACGTCCTCCATATTGTCTGCTCTTCCCCTTTTCTGTTTAGAAATTCCTCGTTTGTGATTCTATCCACCCATCTGATTTTCAGCATTCTCCTATAGCATCACATTTCAAAACTTTCTATTGCTTTCCTTTCCGCAACTCCTATAGTTCACGTTTCGCACACATATTACGCAACGATTTCGTAATATTCACACTTGCATTACGCATAACGAAATTCCTCTTTCTCGCGAAATCCTTCCATGGCTGCGCTATCCTACTCTTTATGTCTACTATACTTCTATCATCCCTAGTTATTACGCTTCCCAAGTAGCAGAATCCCTTAACTTCCATCAAAATATCCCTTCCCAATCGAACAGCCTTTGTTATTCCACTGTTTCCCATACAACATTCCATTACCTTGATTTTCCCTCGATTAATCGTCATATTGAACTCTATCTCCAGGACCCTGTTCATGCCATTTATTATGGTTTCCTAGTTTTCTTCTTACTCCCCTAATACTACAATATCATCGGGCTTTTATTTCTTCTCCTTTCAGTATGATTCCGTTTAAATTTCTTCATCACCTGTTCTATATATAAGTTAACAGCATGGGTGACAGACTGCATCTTTGACTTACTCCCTTCTTGATTACTGCTTTATTTTCTTTATTTCTATTCAATTACTGTAGTGTTCTGTAGTGTTCATGTATAAGCCTCCTTTCTGGATATTTTATTCCATTGCTCTTCAAAATCCTTAATAGTGTGTTCCAGTTCATATTATCAAACGCTTATTCTAATTCTACAAATGCCATGAACATAGGCCGGTTTTTTCTCATCCTGTTTTAAATAAATTAGTGGGAATAACTAACAATTCATTGTTAACATATTGCATTTTTTGGAGGGTTTGCCATGTCTGCAAAGAGTACAGATGTGGATTATGCACCTCCTTTAGCAAGTCACACGGATGGATATCAGGTTGAACATCTCCTACGAAGAAGTATGCAGATCTCAGAATTTTTACGTGTCCGAAGTTATTTTTGTTGGATTTTTTGTTGTTTTGATTGTTACTAACACATCTCAATATATTTAACACTTTTTCAAATCCTGTATATACACAAGTTGCCGACCTCCGGTGGTCTAGTGGTTACAGTCGCTACCTTACAACACAAAAGGTCCCCGGTTCGAATCCTGGAATGTGTCTTCTGAGTTTATGTTATCATGGTCACCGAGACTGGGATTAAGACTGATGGAGAATCAATACGCTGACCATGTATCACTCCAAATTCGCAGTTTACCTTAAAGGCCGAGACACTAAATGAAATGCAGAGCGAAAGAAGAAGGAAAAGAATATACACAGTTCCTATTTTAGCAAATTTATGGATAAATGAACAATATAAACGAAGTAGGAATTACGGGAACGGTATTTGCAAGCATTTTGAATAATATTTGATTTGATTTGGAAAATAGTAACATAATGAATGTTATTTTAAAAATTTTAAAGGTGTATTATAATTACTGTAAATATCGAGATAATTAAAAATGTGTCGTGAATGTAACATAACTACCGATATAAAGGGGAGAGGGGAGTAAGATATAAAAGTAGTCGATGTTAGGACGTGCGTGTCAGTTCCCTGCGGAAAAAGAAAAACAAGACCGGCTGCCGGTCGAAAGATTTGGCAAGTACGAGGAAAAAGTGTAAAGGTGAGTTGTAATGTAATAATTACTTTATTTAAAGTGTGTCTCCTAAATACTTTTTCAGATGACTAAGGCTAATACAGACAAAAGCTTTAGGTTTGGCGTTGCTGTATTAAAAAATAGCAGAATTAAATGAGAACGTTTTATTGCAAAACAAATTACTTTGTGATATGTATGTCCTGTTGAACATATATACGTGAACCTAATTTTATAAATTATTCTCGGTTTATCAACCAGGTCTAATTTTTCCGCGATTACCGTCATCGCCGTCTTCAGGTCTACCTAATGACAATAATCACAATGGCTTTGTGATTTCAGAATCGTTAATTAAACTAATTCTCTGAAAAAGACTACATTCAATATTCTAAAATTATTTATTTACATAAATTACAGTGAGAACGAAAACACGAGCTTTAGACGTGCCTTACGACACGTTCATCTGTTATCTAAAGTTTTTCTTTAAAAAAATATGTTAATTTTTCATGTTCTATTTTTTCGGATAATTTTAAGTCAATACATATTATAATAACATGATTAATTGTTCGTCTGATATTCGAAATTATCAAATTGTCTATAGTTTAATTAGAGTTATTATTTTACTATGATGTAATCAGTCAATAAAAATGTGTGAAGATATACTTCAATAAAATGACCATATCAGACACCTTCAATTTATCCTCATAATTTATATTTACAAGTAATTCTAAAATTGTCCTACACTGATTTTATAATTTCTTTCCATAACATATTATTAGCATTTGAGCTGAAAATAATTTAAGTGACTCGGACATATTTGGAAGAGAATATTCTTCATAACAAATGTTGGTTGTGTTTCTTACCGTATCAACTGCTAATATGTCGTTGTTGCCGTAGAGCAGAGCCGTGGGTGCCGTGACTCTACTTAAGTCATATTCAGGAGGGAAGTAGCTTCCGTAGATCAGAAGATTCTCCATCATTCCGTAATCGTAGTATCTAAACATACCTGTACCAAAAATAAAGTTAATAATTCAAGCCTTTAAAAGTAATTCTGAACAATCATAATGTAGGATGGCCACACCCACTTGCACAGAAAAATAACGACTCTTTCGCTATTTTGTCTCATACATCTTATATGCACTGATAACGACCGCTCTCACTCGATGTCGCTGTTACACAACACTGAACTCGATTGTTTTTTTCAGTTCTATAATTTTCTGTAACTATAATGTACTGAACTATAAAATTCCGTGAATAGTGGCTAACATCAAAAAAGGGGCAGTCTTCTACTGTGCGGTGCTCCAGCGTTAAGTAAACCTTTAACAGCCGCTTGTGTTTCTGAATCATCTAAACCTCTCGAAACGTGACAATATAATGAATTAAAATAACTGTTTGTATGGGTGGTTGTATATCTGCACGCAATTATTACGTGCGTATGTTCCACATACAAATCCTAGAGCAATTTCGTCGAAATTTCCTACATCTGTTCCTTGCGACACCCGGAAACAAACACTGTCGGGGTAAAACACGGCTAACACCAACCCAGAGGAACAAGGTGGACTAGGTGGAAGCACGTCAAATAGTTGCTTATAATAAATGTTTATCAATGTTATTAAGATTAACAGTGTTATCCTGAAGTTGTTACTCTATGATAGGGGGCCCATATAGGAGTGGGGGTTGAAGAATGTTACAGAAAATAACTTGAAAGCGACCTAAATTGCAGTCTATTCCGGAGTTAAGGAAGCTCTGAGTTTACTTCTGACATTCATAATGAAAGTTAAGCTACAGTTTAGCTCCTAGGAGTGGCGGTGGATGGATGTAACAAAGAAGTTCCACGTACAGTATTAAAAGCCGGGAGCGAATTCGACCAAACTTGGTACATATAGTCCTTGTAACAAAACACAGTCGGTGTGAGACATGACTACCTCCCTCGGATTTGTGTGAACGGCGGAGAAAATATTGAAGTAGGCCAAAACAGATTGGTGGTGTTTCTCTCGGTAAATATCAAACAAAAATGGTATGGTAGGGAACACCCTACGAAGTGGTGGGGGTAGTTAGGCGTTTTATAAAAGTAACACTAAAAACAACCGAGATTGGTGTCTATTCCATAGTTGTGGAAGTCGCTTAGTTTACTTCTGACATTCAAAATGTCCCAAATTTATTTCGATTTTCTCTAGAAAACTGTTGAATCACATCAATGAAACTTTTCTTTTAAAAATATACAGGGTGTTCAGTTTATCTGAAAACATTGAAATATCCCGGGAACCACACATCGGATGAAAAAAAGAGTGAATGAAAAATTTTCGTCTCAAAACGGTTTGGTTAACTCGATCCCCACTTCACCTCCTGCGGGTGGAGAAGGGAATAGTTAAAAAACTTAATTAGAAACCCCATTTTTTACTTCATATTATGATTCTTTAGAAACAATTACTCCAATTTGATTTACGATTCGAATCATTTCGGTCACAGATGGCGTTGTAACCGACAAAAATCAAAATAGGTAAAAATCGTTGAAAATGGGGATATATTAAGAAACAGGTTCCACATCAGCAAAATAAAATTAAATGTGTGTGATATTATTACAAATGCTACTTAATGACACTATAACTGCCCACCCACCCTCATTCACCAGGGGTGGGGAAGGGAAATATGTAAATAATTGTAGAACAAAATGCAAGGGTACGCACCAGCAACATAAATTGTGAGAGGCAAGGACACTCACATAAAGCAAGCACCCCAAGGGAACAGAAAACTACTACGTCCACGTCGTTGTTCCTGGTTAACGCCAAACGCAATAACTACTTATCCGTATTCTTTATATGGCAGCGCCATCTGCGAAATAATTTCTATGAATAATGAATTCAGATCAGTTTGACATTAGAAAACCAAGTTTTTCTATAAAAATCTTTTCCCATTGGAAATTTCTAACAATTCGCTTCCCCACACCTGGGGAGTGTGGGTGGATGAGCAGTTATTATGTCATTAAGTAGTATTTGGAAGAATATCAAACTAATTTAATTTTTTTGCTGATCAGGTGCCTATTTCTTGAGATATCCCCATTTTGATTTTTGTCGAATTGTAGGTCAAATTGTAGTAATTTTTTCTGGAGAATACGAATCTGCAATATAAAATAGGGGTTTCCATTTAAATTTTTAACTGCTCCCTCTCCCACCAGAGGGGTGGGGATGGAGGTCGATATTCATATCATTAGATGTCCCCCTTCCAGACGAGAATTTTTCATTCACACTTTTCTTGAGCCGATGTGTGGTTCTCGAGATATTTCAGTGTCTTCAGGTAAACTGAAGACAAGTCACAACTCCCCGTCCCTTCCTCCCTCTCAGTCATCATGAAAGTGTCATCCTCATCCTATGAAAATACATTTGGGGTAGAGGATTTTGAGAGATTCACAGAATTTATTTTTCAAACAGAAAATAACTAATAACATTTCGAAGAGTTAAAACTTCAAATTCTTAATGGTGCCCAACTTTGTCCGTTTTCTAATTTAGTTTTTAAAAATATGAATAAATGCCATACATATAAAAGAAATCGAATCCACTGACACGAACCTCGTTTACCTTAGCCTGAGATTGTAATCTAGTATCTGTTTACAGCGTTGTTAATAATGCCTACTCCAGTGTTAGTATCTAATAATAGTATACACAACTCACACGCCCCTTCCTCCCTCGCACGGCTCACGCTGTGTTTATGGGTACATTCCGTCCATTAGAATCAGATATATTGATAATTAAATCAACAATTGGTGCTATATAATATTATAGTTAGAGCCACAAAGTAACAAACATGTGAATTCACTGAGTTGTATCACGATATAATTCTAGGTACTACAACGTAACCCTAATGCTAATGACAGTTAACAATGTACAGAGGATTTTTAACCAGTTACTATTCGAACTTTTGAGGATATTTTAAGTAGCAGATACAATTCCAGAGAAGAAAACGTTTAATTTAATAAAATATTACCAGAGTAACGATTTTTTATTCCTTTTTTGAGATGAAATTGTGTTTCCACATGGGATATTTTCGGAGAAATTTAATATATAGAATAGGGAAATATACAAGTTTCACAGATATATACGTAGTTAAAATTACCACATTCAGATTTTTTAGAATGTTACCACTCAATTAAGAAGAAAAGTATTGGATATAAATTCATGTGCCGCATAAAAATGTAATCTAATGGCTTTTTATCAATCAGCCTGCCTTGAAAGATCAACCTAAAGTTGTGGGACAGCTCGGTTTCAGTCTTGGTTGTAGTCGTAGGAATATTTCAGGCATGAGATGGAATAATGCTCACCTGAGCCAACACTCTGAGCGAAGTGGAGTAGTTGTTTGGTTGAGGATCCTGCAGGACTATGGCCCATGATCACAGGGAGCATCGTCTGTACGGATATAAACAAAGTCATGTGTATATGATACAAGAAAATAACAATAGAACGAATAATAGAATTAATTTAATTGTATACCAAATATACAAATATTCCAAAACATATTCAATTATTTTCTATTCAACATCAATACTAAAACAGTTCATAAACTTGTCCTGATTAATGAAATTTATGACTAAATACAAAAAAGACACAAGAACTAAAAATAATTATTTACACATAGGTATATTAACTAAAATGTCTATGATTTATCAGGGCTCCCTATTCCCGGTTCTAAGAACGATTTTAAACTATCTTATTAACAAAGGGGGATATATGTAATTTAACTGTGTGAACGTCTTATTATTTACCATTTGTAGATACTCATCATGATTCCAATGCCCGTAAACTTTCAATTCCTACTCGTAATTACGGAGATATCTTACTGTGACATCACCACTCACACCACTACAAGCCCAAACCGTTTAACCCAAAATATAACCTATAACCTCATAGTTGTGTTTTAAATAACTTTGCAATTTTAATATGATGTCAAAAGCATGCAATTAAAAAACATGAATTTATAATGCGCACCAACCAGATTTATCGAAAATTCACGCTTCTGCAATTGACAAAAATTATAATATTATAATATTTAAAATTTCTTATCTTTGGTTTTAGAAGGATTTTAGTTTTTTCATCATTCTTTTATGTGTTTGTAGTTTGGTTTGCAATATAAGTTTCAGCTCATAAAATAGGTTTAGAATGTATTGAATTAACAATGTTAGGTTTAATGCAAAAAAAATGTTTATATTTGATATTTATTCCGATGATGATATTAAGTTTCAGTTCCTAAAAAGGTTCATTTATAGAAGAATATAATTTATAAAAGTAGAAGTAACACTAAATTACTACTTTGAACTCAATTGTTGTCTCTGTAACATGGTTTCTTTGATGAAACTAATGCCGAGAGTAACCAATGTGTTCCGAGCGTTTCACGAATCGTTTAACGATTCTTTAAGAATGAAAGAATGATATATTTTGTGAATTAATCCGTACGTTGTTCAGAGACTTTATTTTTCCTAGTGTTGTATAGATAAATTTCTTGAAAAAATCTGAATGTCTGCAACAATTATTATGTTATTATCACTTTGTCAGCTAAACGTAGATAATTGAATGTTTTTAAAATAATTGGGTTTTGCAGTGATAATTACGGATCTGTATCAAAGGCGAGTAGTGTTAAAGTATCGTCACAAGTTTTGTAAAAATATTTTTCTGTAGGAAACTCAAAATGTTATAATGACGAAATTGAAGATTTTAACCATATAAATTATACATAATTATATTTTTACAATAATTCTTTTAATAACTACGAGGTCGATTAAATAAACTGACATCAAAGGAAGTGGAATGCTTCAATTGAAGCTCACTGATAGCTTATGGCTAATTTAGAGGCAAAGCAAGGATGGAAAAATGTGGACTGGACCAGGGACTCGTACCCCGTGCTTCCCGCTTCCCGGGCGGGTACTCTATCACTGAGCTAATCCGAAGTGGACGTCCAAGGACCGATTCGACATCCCTCCATTCCTGTAACCTAAACCAGGTTTAATTATAGTTTACTAATCACTCTCTTTACATCCTAGGAACAAGTGAAGAACGTACACTGTGTAAACTGATCAAAGGTGCACGGAGTTCAAATGAAAGGAAGTAGAATGGTTCAATTGAATGTCAATTTCCGTCCGGAAAACGGGAGGTCCGTAGTTCGAGTCTCTGATCAGGTCGACATTTTTCCATTCTTGTTTTCCTATACATTTCCATTTCAATTTCCTAAGCGTAATCGACTTGACTGTAATTATCACTAATAATTGAGAAACATACAAGTCTATGGTTATGTCGAAAGAAGCCTGTCTGAAAATATATATTCAGATAAAATAATTACAATTATCAGAGCTACTAATCTCAAAGTTATTGATTTCACTTTGTAGACTAATAATTCTGTGGTTTGATGATTGGTAGTGATGACGTAACTTGGCTTTAGACTTTAATTTGTAAGCAATTAATTTATTTATCAAAGTTTTGATGATTTTTGGTAAATAAAAATTACATTAAATAACTTATGCTTTCCCGGTGTACTGACATGAATAATTATCAGTTTATCTAGCGGGTCAATGGTTGTTATAACACAACGATTCGTCACTTGAAGACGGCGGAGATGAATTTCGACGAAACGTTGCGTTTTAAAAATCCATTGACTCGATTAATAATGATATGAATCATTTGTGAAAAGGATATTGTTCACGAGGATTTAGTTCTAAAAGATTAAATATTTCGAAGATGTAATATATGTTTTCGTTTTTAGGCCTTTATATCACGTCACAATTTATTCTTAAAAATATTTACGTAGCTTTTATTACCAAATTCTTAGACAAATTATTTTCACCGTTCGTTTGAGGTTTTCAAATATTGTAGCGTACTTCGTAATTACCTCATTGAGTTCCACGGAGTCGTATCCGGCAAGCAGGAATAATGCGTTGGAACAAATAATCTGCGTTGGAACTGAATCAGTGCACAATGTCTGGCCGATGAGTGTATTGAAGTCAGAGTGAGGTAAGAACTCGCCGTATCCCATAAGTTGCATATAGTACTAGAAAAGAAAAATGAGACTAATATATTTTAGAGTTATTGCATACACAATTGTTGCATGCTCTGCCAATAATTGACTAGTTTTGATTTTATAATATTAAACCGTTTTGGCATTGCTGCGTGTTTGCTACAATAATCAGGAATCACTAGGACGATATTAGTTTCATTGAAAACAGGAGAAATGTTGTTAAAATGCATATTGTAAATTAACTGCTTCATTTAGATGTTGATGTTGGGCGTATCGTGTGCTATTCAGTCTATTATTGATACATTCCGCACCCGATCCACTGACAAATGTAATTTATCTGCTGTTCTTAAAGTGACTAACTTTATGAAATACTATTACGATTCATGATCTTAGCACACAGTGATAATGAGCCGAGGTAAAACATTATGGCGCTCTGCCTTCTACTTATTTGGGCGCCATATTTACAGCGTACGAATTTATTTTGCAGTTTTATTAATTTATGATCAATAGTATGCTTCGTGGCTTCCAAGTATCATTATTTTTATTTAACATACTTGACTAACATAAAACGTAAAAATTACGATTTAAATGACATAAAAGTAAAAAATAATTAAGTGTGTAGAAATACCACAATTTTTAAATTAGCAATTCCAAATGATGCATTACCCAGTCCCAAGTCTGGGCTAAAAGTGTGAGGCAAATTGAACAATTAATGAGTTGAAATAAAGAATTAATAATATTTATATTAATAATACGCATATCTGACGTATAAGGGTCACAATTTATGGTCGAAACGTCTATAGTTTAAATTAAAAATTGTCAATTTTTTTGTAAATGTCTGATATACTGATCGTTAATTCTTTATATATGTTATTCAAAGACGTTAATTGTTCTTATAATATTAATAATAACATGGACCAACAAATTATAAAATTCATATCATAGCTTACGTAACGTCGTTATGACACCATTTAATGACTATTAAATATTCTTAACTTAATTTAGCATTTACAAGAATATTTTTTAACCAACCTCACTGTAAAATGGGAAAGGTTCCATATTTTAAAATAATAAGATATTTCAATAAGGGCGGTTTGGCGTTGAAATTGAGTAAAACAAGCTGAGTGTGTCGTATTAACGAAATTAAAGTTTAAATAAGGCCAAAAACAGACAAAAATATTAGTGAAAGAAAACAAACTATAACTTAGAATCAACTACATTTTTCGGTCCTGATCTGGACCCTCTTCAGGTTGAGCTAAATAACAATGCACAAAAAATTATTAGATTCCAAAGATATTGCAGTATAGTCAAAGAATACAGTAATTAAAGAACCAAAGGGCAAAATTTTTAAAAAGTAAAGATAATAATTATACATTTGATACATTATATTTATTGAATAAGACATAATTTATACTAAAGAGCAAACCCATGTACGTCCTTACATTCAGAGCATTAATGTTGTGTTTAATGTGAAGCATTTCTGAAACTAATCGGGATTTGTAGTTACTGTCTTTGTCTAAAATTTGGATATTATCCCAGTCAATAGTGTGGTTATATTCTAAAATATGTTTTGAAATAACAATTAATTTGTCTTGTGAAAGTTTAATATTGTATTTTTGTTTTTGATTTATGAATTTAAAAAGTATATATTATTAAATTTACAGATACATCTTTTTGAGAAATAGGCAAACCTGGGGTCAACAATGTTGGGAGCTCTCTTGAAAGTTTGATTAATATAAACTACAATTTACTCGAATAATATTGCCTACTATGCAAAATGAAGAAATAGTTCTTCTCTTAATTCTTCCTTGACTCTACGGACTGTTGTGAGAAGCGACACTATCCACTAGGCCACAAGAGGTCGGTAACTTCGTATTTAATGTTAAATTAATTAAACAATTAAATTATAATTACTATAAAAGTAAAATATTTTTTAAAAAAATTATCAATTTATATTGTACTTGAATTTTAGTTGTCTATTACACCTTTTATAATTTTGCGCACTGTTGTCTTCTTAATAAACTCCTAGTGCTAGATTTCTAAAAAAGGTTGTGTATTTAAGCTTCGTTAATGAAATAATTCTATTCATGAATAAGTTTCATATGGGTCCTCAAAACACATATGGGGAATGGTAAAAAATAGATAGGGAAACACTGATTTAAACGAATACCAGTAACAGCCCATAAACTATAGCGAGTTGGCTCTAGTAACTACCTTGCTATGCAATCTCCATTCACCCTATGTACCCCTTCCGGTGCTATTAAAGCGTTGTGGCTATATAGAAAGCACAATCTTTAACAAACGCTTATTTGAAATTCAGTTACAATCAATTTTTCCTTTTGTACGTATGTAATCAAAGTAGGTGTTTGGCTTTGAAATTTTAAACCAGCCCATTTTCTGATGGCACAATTAAATTGCTCACTCCTGCGTCATGAGACCAACGTTGGGAAACACCGATATAAATGTAATTCTGGGTAACACTTAGAAAAACGTGTACAGGTAGGCTGGTCTCTCGATACGTTTCCGATAAATGCAGACGGGATTTCATGCGGATGCAGCATTACCGACTACATGCCTCGACCAAGTTTAAAATGCATATATACAATCTCGAAAATCTAACTAAACTCAGTGAACCCATAAATTACACCAATAAGCTGTATAAAAATAGTTTACATGTTGTTGTTGTGGTATTCAATCCTAAGATTGGGCATATGCAACCCCCCATGATAAACCATCTTGCGCAAACCATTTCATTTCCTCATAACCAACACAACTTACATCCTCCCTAATCTGCTTACGGTATTCCATTGTTGGCTTCCCTCTTCTGTTCTTACCACAGACACTTCCCTCTAATCCTAATTTTACAAGACCCTCGTGTCTTAAAACGTGACCTATTAATCTATCCCTTCTCTTAGTCAACGTCCTCCATATTGTTCGCTTTTCTCCTATTCTGTTTAGAACTTCCTCGTTTGTGATTCTATCCATCCATCTGATTTTCAGCATTCACCTTCTATTTTTTTCCTTTCCCCTACTCCTATCGTCCACATTTTGCACTCATAACGCCACGCTCCATACGAACATTTTTAGAAACGATTTCTTAATATTCACACTTTTATAAGCCGTAAGTAAATCCCTCTTTTTCGCAAAAGCCTTCCTTGCCTGTGCTATCCTACTCTTTATGTATACTATACTTCTACCATCCCTAGTTGTTACGCTTCCCAAGTAGCAGAATTCCTTAACTTCCTTCAAAATATCCCTTCCCAACCAAACACCCTTTGCTATTCTACTGTTTCCATTCTATATTCCATTACCTTGGTCTTCCCTCTATTAATCCTCATATTAAACTCTTTCTCCAGGACTACGTTCATGTCATTTATTATGGTTTCCAAATCTTTTTCTGACTCCCCTAATACTACAATATCGTCGGAAAAGCGTCATAGCCTGTTCTATATATAATTTAAACGGAATGTGTGACAAACTGCATCCTTGTCTTACTCTTTTCTTGATTACGACTTTCTTTTCTTGGACCTCTATTCTAATTACTGCTACCTGTCTTCTGCAGATGTTACGTATTAGCCTTCTTTTTCGAAATTTTATTCCCGTACTCTTAAAAAGACATAACAAAGAACTATAATAAATCGACAAGATCATTCAAGGTGATCAGAAGCTAAATTGAAAGTTTGGCTTCTTAGAATTTCAGTGGAAATCTCGTGCCAGTAGTGATACATTTGGCACGTATGTGGTATGTTTTGTTTTTGTGAAGCTACGCCCTATTCACTAAGCTATATTCAATTTATTTTGTTTATTTAAATTGCTAATTTAATATCTGCATAATATTCAATATGAAAAAATTCAGAAGATTAAATGCTTGTTATAAAGAGCGTTTCTACGTAAATTTTAGTTCCCTAGTTTTTCAGAACTACGGGTACAAAAATTGAGGCTAATCTTCAAAATTCAGCCCTAGTTTACTCACTTCAAGTTGTGGACCAGCAAAGGCCAGCATGATGAGTCCTGCACTCTTCACGTGGCTCATGTAGGCGACTGGAGCCAGCTGGAAACTTGCTCGTATCTTGCTGTTGTACTCTGGACGCTCAGAACCCAGCACGAAGTACATGGTGGTGCCCATGGAGTGTCCCACGTAAAACAGCTTCTGTTCCCCGTTGCCGTTGGCAAGGATGTAGTCGATGATGGCGGGAAGATCGTAGATGCCCATCTCGTGCCAGCTGGAAATGCAATAAACGAGTAAACAATCTCAAATGGTGCAAAGTAATGAGGTCTAAGATATTTATAATCTTCCATATAAAACTTATAAGGAGTCCTATCCATAGAGGGAGAGAAAGAAAAGTCGCCTCAAAACGGTACATAGTCATCCAGCGACGTCAGTGATCTGAGTTTAACACAAATCTTTATTACGGCAACATGGCAGGTAAAAAGTATTATGAAAACATTGATTTTTCAGCTGTGTATATATCAGGTTCGTTAGAATATAATGTATGTTTTCAAGAATAATAGTGCCATGTCAGCTTGCTAGGCAAATGCAGATTTCCCGTCTTATTCTACTACGCTTCTCAAACGGCTTGCTATTTCTCTTAGTATGATCAGAGTTCCTTCAACTGAAGAACATTCTACACCAGAAGAAGATAATTCAAGTGTGCTCCATATGTGCAATTCTGTATCACGCATGATTTTAACGTACAAGGAAGATTACACACAAAATTAAACGCTGATAAATAAAGGCGCCTGAAAACATGGACATTAATATTTAGCAAACAACTTCTTGGTTTATAAACAATTACTAAATCAAACCAAACTATTGTCTCAATGCAACTTTTGTTTTAAATTGCTAATACAATACAGCATCTTTTGTCAAATTCTACCATATTCAATTGTGATATATATAACCTGTTAACAATTGGTAATTACATTATCATTATTGTTACACTATTAAAAAGATATTTACCTGCCAGCGAAAGATTTATATCGAATGGTGAAATACCATCGTAAACAAGGGGATCACGTGAATTTACTACGTTGGTCATTTCATTCTCCGTGTCGTTAGATTAAGGTGTTACATCATAACACATATTTTGATGATAAAAAATATTTACAATAATCATTTTTTTATTTTGTTCCTATGTAATATTTACTTATATTATAACTGGGCCGATGATATTGTAGTATTAGGGGAGTCAAAGAAGTCTTGAATACCATAATAAATTGTATGAACGTGATCCTGGAGACAAAGTTCAAACCAAGGTAATGGAGGTAATGGAGTGTAGTATGAGAAACAGTGGAATAACAAACGGTGTTAGATTTGGAAGGGACATTTTGAAGAAAGTTATGGAATTCTGCTACTTGGGAAGCGTAATGGCTAGGGATGGTAGAAGTATAGTAGACATAAAGAGTAGGATAGCACAGGCAAGGAAGGATTTCGCGAAAAAGAGGACTTTACTTACGGGAAATATAAGTGTAAATATTAGGAAATCATTGCTAAAAATGTTCGTATGGAATGTGGCGTTATATGGGTGCGAAACGTGGATGATAGGAGTTGCAGAAAGGAAAGGAATAGAATCCTTTGAAATGTGGTGCTGTAGGAAAATGTTGAAAATTAGATGGGTGGATAGAATTACTAACGACAAAATTCTTAAAAGAATAGTGGAGAGCAAACAATAAGGAGGACGTCGACCAAGAGAAAGGATAGATTAATAGGCCACGTTTTGGGACATGTGGGTCTTGTAAAATTAGAATTAGAAGGAAGTGTGTGGGGTAAGAACAGAAGAAGGAGACCAGGGATAGAATACGTGATGTGCTTGTTTTGCGGAAATGAAAAGGCTTGTGCAAGATGGGTAACATGGAGTGTTGCATCCTACCAGTCTTAGGACTGAATACCACAAAACATTAAAACTGGTTACATGATTCAACTATCTAGACAAATTTATATAAAAAATAAAATCCAATTTATGTTGATTAGAAGGTTTAAAATGGTTACTTGATTCTATAATGTATTCAAAAATATATAACTATCCAACTTTTGTTTAATTATATAATTTAAATCATTTTTATTTATTAATCTTAAGAATTTCGCATAATGTGTACCTTCCTTCTTCCTTGGCTTCCAGCCCATTGAGTGCCTGGGCCTACCGAGTCGACTGCGGACTGTCTTCTTGCATGACACATTCCGAATTTGGAGTGACACGTGGTCAGCGTATCGATCCTCCAACAGTCTTAATTACTTTTACTTTTATTTAATATTGTATCTATATTTTCGAGAATGTATATTCCCTCCAGGAAACCCCCTTTGTATTTGCATTTCTCAATTTGTAGCACCTTAAAATCGTCCCAATCACATTATGATTGCTTTCTTTTACGTGTGTGTATAATGCTGTATTTGTTTTGGAAATCAATTTCATGTCACTCTTATGTTGGCATAATACTGTCATACCTATGTATATACTTAATAAAGTTATTACTGTTCGAACTTGTGAATAGAATCGGGTGAGATTTGGAGGGCCGGAAAGTCGTTTAAAAGAATCGATTCGTAGCAGTGATCGAACGACTCAATAAAAAGAAACGATATGTCCATCGTTATGATAACTGTTTTCTTATCTGGAGTTATGCAATATTGAACTTTTAATATTGTTAGAGCGCGAATTATTATTGGCTGAATTTACTGTAGTGTATCTACTTCCAGCCTATTCAAAAATCGTTATTATTAGTCCCATTTAAACAGAGCGACACAAATTGTGTGGACTAGTTAATTTTAATGTATCATGTGTTGAGAATATGCGGTCAAAAAACTCATATGTCTCATCAATTTCACACTAAACTACCAAAATTCGTTTGAGACGTGTGTGACTCCAAAGCAAAATTTAATCAAAATCTGTGATTGCCATGCAGGGTGGCCTGGACTACTTTTTTTGCGTTCTATTAAGTTATAATAAAAATTATTGGCTGTAGGATCTATCATCGTTAAAGGTTTGAATGATTTTCTGTGTACTGTATTTGATTCAACAAGGATGTGATTACCTGTAATCCCAAAAATCTGTGTCGTCGGGACTCAATGAGACGTGACTCCTGGAGTAGGTGTTTCCTCGGCAGTTTCCCATCCACACGTCGTAACCAGCATCCGCCAGAATGTAAGCTGCGAATACCAAACATTTGCCTCACAATGTTGAATTAAATTAATAATACCCTCTGCCATTTCAACAGGTTACTATATTCATCATACTTCGTAATCATGGACAACCAGGGTAAATGACAGTAGCTCAATGAGCTCTTTCAAAAGAATACAAAACACATATTGGAAGGATTCATTTCTATTTCAAAAATACCAGTGCTTCTTATATAGGATATAGTCTCAGGAAGCTGAAACTTGGAATGCCCTGGATTCGAAAACTGGCCAGTAATATTCGCCTTCGATAATTGTCATCAAGCGATCACCATCGACGCGTATTGGAAACAATTTTTGTATTTTTTTTATAAAAAGTGGATGAAGATCGCAAAAATAGTGGCCATGACGTTCTCGGACAGTTTCACCTTGTTTTTCTTTGTCGGATCCGGTTCACCTTCAGGAGTCCATTGTTTCACAACAGCTGTCTTATGTCTTCAGGAAGTAGATCCTTTTTTTAACAACAGTTAATAAGTTGAGATAGTAAACTCGTCAGAATTATGACGAAAAATCTACAAACAATAAATATACCTTGTTTATTGAATTTATTAACTAATGTGAGCAAACGAGACTCCCAACTTGAATATTTTTTTAGATAGAATACTTCATACACATGTTAAACCGAAGTTTGATAAAGTGTCTTTGTGGCCGCAATAGACGTTCACTCCACGCCGTTAAGTCGACTTTTTTCATTATTTTTGGCCACGTGACGATGCTCCTCACTTCTTTATGATAGAACGTGATTTAAATAATTCACCAATTAACAAACAGTTTTGAACGCACTGGCACAAGCTTTTTGAAATGCATATGGCCATTGTCCGAAACACGTTTTTTTATTCTTTGACAAGAAGATAGTATTTTCTTCAAGTAATTTTTTGTGTATGAAATGATTAAAAACTATTGGTTTTAAATCAGATAAAAATTTAATAAAATCCAAAATCATATTGGTTAATTTTGATTATAGAAAGACACTATTGACGATAGATTAAACTCTTCAGACTTCAACATCGTTGTCCGTACAACGGCTTCACCAATTCATGACGGTACAGTAAACGGAATTTTGATTTCGAATCAACAGTTCAGATTGTCATGTACGTATTTATAAAAATATTTTGTTTAGTTGAAGAGTGAAAATTGTAAAAGGTGTCTACTATAGTTTTTTTGCAAATAAAAATACAAATTAAAGGAAACATTACCAAATTTATATTAGAATTATACATTCGAAATTACTGTTTTAAATGTATAATTCAAATATAAATTTTGGTATGTTTCAATGAATATGTCTTTTTATTTGTGGATGACTATGGTATGTGCTGAAAGCTCCTCTATAAATTTTTAATATATTTTATGATCAAAATTTTAAAAAATTGGTTTCATTAAATTTTCTTTCTTTCTGCAACTCCTATCGTCCACGTTTTGCACTCATATAACACCACACTCCATAATAACATTTTTAGCAATGATTTCCTAATATTCATTCTTATATTTGCCGAAATAAATTCCTCTTTTTTGCGAATGCCTTTCTATACTTCGACTATCCTTAGTTATTAGGCTGTCCAAGTAGCAGACTTAATTACCTTCCTTCAAAATATCCCTTCCCAATCAAACACTCTTTGTTATTCCACTATTTCCCATACTACACTCCATTACCTTGGTTTTCCCTGTATTAATCCTCATATTGAACTCTTTCTCCAGGATCACGTTCAGGCCACTTATTATGGGTTTCATGCCTTCATCTGACTCCCCTAATATCACAATATCATCTGCAGACCTTAAGTTTTTTATTTCTTCTCTTTGAATTTTGATTCCCTTTCCATATTCGTTTTTAACTTTCTTCTTCACCTGTTGTATAAGATTAGGAGCATGGGCGATAGACTACATCCTTTTCTTGTCCTATAATTCTAATTACTGCTGACTGCCTTCTGTGGACGTTATGGATGTCTTCTTTCTCAAAATTTTATTTCTGTCATCTTCAAAATCCTTAATAGTGTGTTCCAGCTTACCCTCATAGGCAATTAGAGAATTGTGTGTATAGTGATATCCTCGGTAATGCGTATGTTGTAACTTTACAAACGTACTCTATAATCAGTGAACCTGAACCTATTTTCTGACGTCACGTCGTGAGAATCTGTAACTGCACCTTACCCAAGGAAACCTGATCCTGCCCGTACTCTGAGCTGACTGTAGTTGATCCCTCCACATCAACTGGCGAAGTCTATATTTGCAATTTTTGGGAAGGAAACAATTAGTGGAAAAACGTGTCTAAGAAATTAACTTTGTCGAGCCTGCTAAGCCTGGAGGACAAAACATACCTAAATATATAAAACGGTCATATTAATTAATTAATGTAATCAAATTTACGAATTAAAAAATGGTGATGACTGGGCATTGTTGATCTGTTAGTAACTGGTTTACTTTTCTGTAATAGTATTTATTAATGCATTTCATATGTGGTGATTCATGACCCTTACAGTCGGGTAAAGCAAAAATAATTTAGTTGTTGTTATTTACGTATACAGAACGGAAGACGAGAATGGCTTGGTGGGGCTGAGTAGGCGGGAAAACGTCACCGTCTGCAACATTGTTGATGGCCTGGAAGAGATTAGATTGCACAGTTGGTGCAGGGAGGCTGCCGGAGAGAGACGCTAGGGAGAGACGAAGCAGTGGCAGAACAAGGCGACATGTATAAAATTTAGTTTCTGCACATTTAAGAAAGGAGATTCATTTGGTGGGAGTACAGAAAATAAAAAGACAACATTTGATCTGAAGGAGAGGCACTAGAGAATCTTAATATGAAGAAGACGTGACCCAGGAAAGGAACAACCGGCATACGAACAAAAACGAAGAACGACGTCATCAGGCGTTAACATCCGGTAACGGCAATTTACATCGGTTTTTCCACACAAACCATTCTCGTCTGATTCGCGAATTTAATTTTCAACTATATCGTTCGTCACCCGCGTTCCCGGGAGCAGCCATTTAAGAAGCTGCGTAGAGTATTATTTTTGCTTTTACCGACTGAGCTAATGATTAAATTGATATCGTAAATGTATATGTTTTCCACTATAACTTAATTTGAGTTATTTTTCTATTCAAATTAAATACATTAATATTATTATTGTTTGTTTGATTGTACAACAATATTTTTGATGGTGTAACCAACGAACACCACACATACTTTTAAGCATTGCTTTTGAGTCCATCACCTGGTTTGTGGGGTGTGTCATTCTAGCGTGTATTGGTTCTTCGAAGGATTACAGAGAAGTAGTTTTGTACTTATTTTTATCGTATATTTTTGTTTTAATTTGGCTACTTCTTTGTGTAACTGTATATATAATTATAATTGATTCACAGTTGTCAAAATCGAAGTGAAACCATAGAAGGAGTCACGAAAAAAATTTATATTTAACCAGTCATTTATAGATTAATATGACTTGGAGCATTGGTGTAAACGTTTGCGCATTACTTACCAAGAGCTTTTCCAGGTCCCATAACGACCCAGTCGGCGGAACTGCTGAGGGCGCCATGCTGCACTAAAATGGGAGTGCCTATGGTGGTGGAGTTCTTGCCGTGGGGAATGCGATGTAGAGTAAGAATGTATCCATCTTCAGTGGTTACTGTGTGTGTCTCGGCCTTGTAACCATACTTCGTGATTAGCTCGGGCTGAAATGCAGGAACAATTTAAATATCCAAATTTTTAAATTACGCCGTACAACTTATTGTTTGTACTAGCTGTGCATAACCGTGGATGATGCGCTACTGACTTCACTAAATGAAGTAACAATAAAATTTGTAATTAAATTACTATTACTCCAAAGCCGTAACCGTAGCCCACCTTTCAAATGGCATGATTCATTTTAAAGTTGACTGTGATATAATTTATAAAAGACAATTGAACCTTTAGAGAGTCACAATTATTTCACCTTTATATCTAAAAACCTTTATTCACTGTATTGCCGTCCAAAGGAAAAAGGCAGTAAGTCTATGCTTTTGAGAAATCAAGTTGTTTTGAGCTCCGAAATTTACATAAACCCCATATCTCTTTTAAAAGGGGTTTTCCCGTACCAAACATATGAATTTGTCTTTATAAATTAAAGGACACGGGGACTGAAATTTTGGCCAAAATCTGGAAAAAATCGATTTTCTAATTTGTTTCACATTAATATGCCTATAAATTCAGTAAACAGAAAATAGAAGCTGCCAAAGACAGAAGGTGTAGAACATGCTGCACGACAATTTTAATTAATATGTTTGATTATAAATTAATAAAATATTACTTTCTTCATAAAAGATATGTTTTCCTAAGCTTCATGATTTCTGGTACGAAAAATCTTCTAAACGTCACAAATATTAAGACACTGTCTTAGTTTTTTTTACATATTTTACATGCCAATACCTTCAAAATAAAGTATTAGTTTTCTAATTATCCAAGCAGTTTAGGTGAAAAAAATTCAAAATCCTGAAAAGTGCCAAATTTTAAGTAACCATAGGAAGCTCTTGGTAAAAATTATTTGCTCCCCACAATTTTAATCAATTTTCGAAAATAATACTGACAACTGATAACAATGGTCAGCCCTACATATTAATGTAAAGAAGTTAAAATATATTTAAGTACGTAAGGCAAGGAACATTTTCAAAACTACCAAATTTTAAGAATGGTCTTCATAGTATCTCAACAAAAAACAAGTTTACAAAAACTATATTTTGTACATTGCTACACATGTGTGTTTTTAACACATGGATAGAATTTCAGTTCAGTAGCAATTTATTTACAGGAATTTCAAATTTCAGTCGCCGTGTCCCTTAATTATAATACATTTATCCGTGAAATATTTACAGAAGTCAAAAACTTTTTTCTTACTTTGGACGGCAATGTTGAAGACCAAACTGCTCGACCTAATTTGACCAAATTTGGCACACGTGTTCATGAGGGTCCGAAGCTGCCCATGCTATTTAATATTTTAAAAATATTCTGAAGTTATATATGTGAAAAAAGTGACAAACATTGTATGGAAAAGGTTTGTGTACCATACGCGCATAGAGATCTCTTAAAGTGAAAGTGGCTTGCCTATATTCTTCATATATATTACACTATATTTTTTAAATTATAAACATCTCTCGTCGTAATAACCTATCATTGGCAAAGATTAACTCCCTGAGAAATATTAAACTTCTTTGGATCGTCGACTCGATGTGTACATAAATTAGTTACATTTTCCCGTTAGATAAATTTTAATACTTAGTAATTGCACATTTACAAAAGCAAATAAAATATTATGCATTTGATAGTGACATTAATCACAGGTAAAAGTATTAAATTAAATCAACTTTAGTAACAACAATGCTGTATAAATGTGAGAAAAGTGAAAATGTCAACAGACCTCCATTTTTCCATTTTTCTGATGGTTTTACCACCTCAAGTAAGTCTGTACTCAACGAGAAGAGACGAGTAAGGGATTATTCTCTCTCTTTGTCTCACCGAGTCCTATTAGTAGGTATATTTATTTCCAAAATGGACCAACCAATCAACCCCTCCCCCTTTCCCCTAAGCTACAACACAATAAAAACTCAATTTTGGAACCCTTCCAAATTTAGGCCCCTGTAGTTCGAAAACTTTGGAATTTATATGAATTCTGGTTACTCAATTGATTATCTACTATCTTCTCGAGACACCGGAAATGGGTCAAAATGTTTCGCCATTAACACAACCTAGGATTAAAAATAGGTTGTAAAACATATAAACAACTGGTTACACTGTCCTCTGCATAAAATTGATCCCTCTGGAGTAGAACTATGAGTTTAATGTACCCTCAAGTACTCCAATAAACTTATATTTAATTACATTCCTTATTTCAGCTACTTACTACTATAGAAATAAAATAAATGTGAGTGTATAGAAAACTGTATCGAAAATTAAATAATCTACGCTGTAACTTGAGAAATTAAAATACACCAATATGAAAAGTCATTGAAATCTATTCGCGAATTTATCAATTTTTTGTTTATCCCATTTTAATTGAAAATAAAAACAAACAGACACGTAAGCGTTTTATTTACACAGATTAAGTTTTACGTAAATACATTATTATATATGAGCTATTACATGTTTGTTTACACACATCATCAATTCCTGAAGTTATCTGCGAGTGGAAAGGGCCAAAGTCAAACGTTAAGTACCACATATCTCGCTCGATTACTATTATCAATTACAGATAAACGCGAATTCGACGTATTTTCACTGATTTTTATCATGATTTAAATTTAGGTTCACATAACCCTTAATTTCAGAATAGAACTCGGCCTTAAAGACAAACAATAGCATTTAAATCAAGAGGTATTTATTTTAAAAACATGGCTTTTTATTTAAGAACAAAATTAAATAGAATTTTCAACTCGTCACATAGAACCTGGAGTAATATTGATTTTTTGTTATCTGAAACTGTAAGTCAAGTGCCATTTAATAATTATTGCATAAATAATGGAAAGATCATTAAAACTTTTAAACTGTAGAATGAAAATGGGACGATAAGTTAATAAGATTCCCTTTAATTATGTTATTTAAATAACAATCGTAATAAAATTATGATTATGAAATGCAGGCTGAAAATTAAGAAACTCAAGAAAGGAATTAAATCAAAGAGATGGGAATTAGAAAAACTGAAACAACAGGAGGTGCTTCAGGATTTCAAAGAAGAATTCAAGAATAGATTAATGGAGATATTAAAGGAAAAAGAAACAATATAGAAAAGAAATGGGCAGTGTTGAACGAAGAGAGCAGCCGACAAAAAAATAAAACCAGTAGCTCAGACTAATAGGAAAGCATGGATAACATGCTCTATCTCTCTCTCTCTCTCTCTCTATATATATATATATATATATGAATCGCCGAAATGCATGAACGCACATAACTTCCGAACGACTGCACCAAATTGGATAATATTTTTGGTGGATTAACGGGCTACATGAGGTGATCCTGAAACAGGCAAATCCCCTTTAATAGCATAGGAAGGGAATTGAAAAGGGGGGATGCAGAAGGTAGGGCAAGGTAGCCAAGGATTGACTAGGAATTATCCAAAATAAAAAAAGGACGTAACGACACACTCTTCAGGATCCTTTCAAATTATCTTACTAACCGCTCGTGCTCGATTAAAATTTAGAATCATTTCTCCAAAACCTTCCCCATCTCCTCTGGCGTTCCACAAGGTAGCGTATTAGCCCCCTTCCTGTTTACCATTTACTGTCATGACATCCCCCGTCATCCCTCCACTAAAACCATATTTTTTTGCCGATGACATAGCTATTCACCAAACCTCTTCCTGCACCTTTTCGCACCGTCCAAATAGCTCTAAAAGACCTGGAAATCTGGGCAAAAACTGGACGGTCAGTATTTTTCCCTTCCAAATCGGCAATAGTTCCATTCACCCTCAAAACCAAACATCTCCTTACTCGTTCATTCTATCTTTTTGGCTCCCAAACCCCGATAAATAACTCCATCACTTACCTTGGACTTATTCTAGACTCCATACTTTCCTGGAAACCCCATCTTACCCACCTTTCTTCCAAAATCAACACTAAAATAAAACTACTCTATCCACTCCTCAACGGAAACGCACCAGTTTCCATATCCACCAAAATACTCATTTACCTCTCCCAAATCCGCCCCATATGGTCATACGCATGGTCCATTTGGAGATCAACTGCCAATTCCAATTCAAATAAAATTCAAACCAAGCAAAACAGAATCCTTAGAATCATTTCCAACTCCCCGTGATACCTTCAAAACTCAGTAATTCACAATGACGTCCAAATTCCACTGATCTCCTCAACAATTAAATTATGCTTATCCACGTTAATCCAAAGCTCCATCAAACACTCCAATGACACTGGTCATAGTCCTCTTCACCTCCTCCTCCTCCACACAACCGCAGACTCAAACGGAAACTACCAATAGACCACATCCTTCCACTCTCTCACTCCGCTAATACCGAACAATAATTTCTCTCACAGTTAGCTGGCTCCTCATTCTCCGCTCTTCAAATAACTATTCCTTTACTTCTCTTCATCTGATTCCCCCTACTACCCTAAACTCTATTAATAATCACAGCCAACACTAAGTTAATCAAATATTCAACTATAACATAATTATGTTCACAGCTCTGTCGATTCTCTCGCTTTTAAATTGATTGTCAATGGACTTTACAATTTCTTCAAGCAATCGCGTAAATTATTTAGTGAGCGAATAAATATCTGCATAAAACACGTAATAAAAACTGTACTATCTTCGGATAAAAGTTTTCGCAATAAACAAAAGTGAGTTACCGTGGTGAGGAATGCGTCGCTGTCATCCCTAGGCGTCGCCCTGGCAGAAATGCAAGACGCAAAGGCGAGAAAAAGAACGACGCAGCGGAGTTCCATCTTCGACAACACTCAACCAAATCAGGCGAGAGTCTCACTACATCCAACCTCCTTATCTTGTAAAATAATACTTTATCTGACGTGACTCTCACGACACTATTGTCCTCGAACAAGCCCTTTGATCGAGATGATGAAAAACAATGCAAAAGAAATATCGATCTATGCACCTTTAGGAAAATTAGATTTGTGGGATAGGAATAAGAGAATGACAATTAGTTGATACATCAAACATATTATTGTTACCCTTACATGAATATAAGTATCCCTAATCGTTCAATAGCTAATGACCTTGCAGTTGATGCGACTATAAAAACAAAAGAATTTTCAAAAAACAGATTATTTATTAAATTAATTAACGTCTGGTATTAAAATGAAGTAATTTACGACCGATTTTTTTCAACAGCTGTATTTTTAATCAAACAACGTTCCGTCGCATATTCGCAACTTTTTCAGGTTTTTCTCTTCACAATCTGTTAAATACATATTTCAATATGAATTTAAACTGATACATAGCCAAATATAGAGGTAATTGACTAACAACGTACCAAATCATTGTTACATCCAATTTTTAAAAATTCAACATATTATAAAATGTTATAATCACTAATTTTTTATATAAAGAGAGGTCCAAGGCAGCACTAAGAAACTTATTTAGCCACGGTTTACACCAGACTGAATGACGGACAGTTTCGGTTTTTAGAGGTTTCATCTGTCGTACTGTGAATTATAACACCGTCCCCGTGGCCTTGGACTACCATAAGTAACCAATCGGCGGCTCCTCTCATTAATAGTAAATAACAACTTTATAAAAATAAATACTAATATGTTTTTTCCTTTAAGAATAATGAAGTACAAAATAATATTCTAATGACAATGTTTGACAATGGAAAAAAATTACAAATTTTTGATTCAGAAAATAACTATACTAATAAAGATTTGCCGACCTACTGTGGTGTAGTGGCTAGCGTTGCTGCCTCACATCTCAGAGGTCTTGGGTTCGAATCCTGGCATGGTATTGGATATTTGTGTTGTCATGATCGCGAAGACCGGGATTAAGACTGTTGGAGTATCGATACGCTGACCACGTGTCACTCCAAATTCGGAATGTGTCATGCACGATGACAGTCCGCAGTCGACTCGGTAGGCCCAGGCCCTCAATGGGCTGTAGAGCCATAGAGAAAAAAAAAGAAAAAAAAAGATTTACGTAGCACCTATCAATTAAACAATAAATGTGACAAATATTAATATACTATTAAAAATTACTTAATTTTAAGGTATCGTTATCAGAATTATGGGTGTCGTGGTTGTCTTGATAAATAACATTTCCCAAATATTTCTCTTAAATTAATTTTCTTCAAGATCCAAAATTTGCACAATATCACAATCATATTAATGGGATTCCTCTAATTTATGTAACCCAACAACATTATGATTTGCGGTTTTAAAATTGTTTTTATGCTTGTTTAGAGCCAGTTTATTTGTCCTGCATAGCATTTTCCACAATGAAGTTGGCCACAATTAATTTTGCAAATAGCATTTCTTTTTTAATTTTGTCTTTCTCTATTTTTACGAATTTGAGTTTATTGATAATTTTAAAACCTACCTTGAAATTGAAACTTGTTAATACCTTTTTTAATTTCTCGCTTATTTTCCATCAAACGGTAAGGTTATAAACGGTTTGTCAAGTGTTTTTGGTTTTATATTGTTATTTGCATTAATATTAATCTTCAATTTTGAATTAAATTTGTGTAAATCAATTCTTAATAAAAGGTAATGGATATGAATTCTTGATTCAAATATTTTTTGCAGTCTTTACATTATCCTTATGATATTTTTGATTTGAGAGTGTCATACGGGCGCTGCGCGAGTTTTCTCGCAGGCACTTCAACCCAGAGTGACTTCGGGGCTCACCTGACCATGTCGGGAATGCCTCGCACTCTCTCTGGGTATTTTTTTATCAAAGTTCTCATATGCCGAGACACCTTCACCTATTTTAGGAGGTATATGTACTGGAATCAAAGACCCTGGGCATATGGCAAGGGTTGTCCGCTAATCCCATTGGATCAGTCGGCCAACTGCCTCCTGAAACTGGTGGAGACACGGAGAAAGGAATGCTGTGACCCCACAGCAGACTCGTCTTCCGTCATTCGGAAGGGCGTGAGAATAGTACCCAATGCCCGACCTACCTGATGCAGTTTTCTAGGTTTTTACCTGCATCCCTTTAGGTGAAACACCGGGCAAGATCCTTAAACCATAGCCCAGGGGCCCTAGTTAACCCTTGGCTACCTTGCTCTACCTTCCGAAGCCCCCATTTTCAATTCCCTTCCTATGCTATTAAAGGGGAGTTGCCTGTTTCAGGATCACCCTCATGTAGCCTGATAACCCAAAAAAACCTTATCAATAAGGTTAAAAATCTTAGCTCTTTTCTGTTCTCTGGATGGCTAGATAGAAAAACCAATTAGTTTCAATAATCCCGATTGTTATTTATTCATTCTAATGTTGTTTTGTAATTCATAAGTAAATTGTAATATATTTTGGTAACTGTTGAAAATTTTTGTTACATTATTAACTTCATTCTTATATAAAATACAAAAAATATCTATGGTATAGATAGAGTTGTTAATTTTTTAGACAAAAAGTTTCCAAATCTCTCATGACAAATTCTGAACAAATAGGAGATGAAGGAGATGACATTGGACTACCTTCAATTTGATGGTAACAAATATAGTCAAACTGGAAAAATGTTGAATATAATAAAATGTTAATGGCAATTATCATTTCGTCCCAAGGAATTTTACTAGAAATTTAAAATTTTCTCAACGTGATTTGATGATAATAACAAGATCATTAGGTATATTAGTAAATAATATTGATACGCTGAGCACGTGTCACTCCAAATTCGGAATGTGTCATGACAGTCCGCAGTCGCCGCGGAAGGCCCAGGCCCTAATTGCGCTCTAGAGTCTAAAGTAAATAATGAAGTTACGTCCTAGTTCATACATCAAACATATTATTGTTTCCATTGCATGAATATGTTTCCCATAATCGTTCAGTCGCTAATGACCTTGCAGTTGATGCGACTGTAAAAACAAAAATATCTGGGTGTCGGGCAATGCCCCGTAATTCATTTATATTAGCCCGATACAATATTTAATTTGACAATAATGTCATTGTCAACACGTGATTAAACCATCAGCGAAACATTTTTGAAAATTTGCCTTTTCACACCCCACTACGAGACCTGCATTTCATCATAACCACCGCGATGAATAAGTATCATAATAGAGTCAAGAAATGTATTGGTATCTTAAATAAACACAGAAATTTAAAAAAAAACTACTAACACACAAAAAATATTTAGTCACATTCACATATCTGTCGTTTATTTAGGTTAACAATTTCCATACTCTCCACCCTCGGCTCTAGGGGTGATAGTGACTTTGCTCCCAGTCGCATGGTGCCGGTGTACAAAATTTGGTTGAAATTGTTCCACGCGTTTAGTTTTGTATACGGCACATACAACACAAAAATACACAGTGCAGTCAATAATATTTGTAAGGAGAAGATACTTGAACCATCTCTCCGGTCTGATAACCGTTAAATAATGTTTATATTTACATATTTACGAAAAATAAATTTGAGTGTATGCGGCCCGGTCTTTATACAATCAATCTGCACTGTGACAAAATATTTTGCACTATTACTCAATAAGATGACACCGTCAGTCATAGAAACGTCGCTCATTGCTAATTCTACGCTGATAGAGGCCCGAAAATTTCTAAAACTAACAGTAGAACAATATAAACATCAATCTTTATTAATCATACTGTATCGTATTTGCTCAAAGATTCTTAAAATTTCCAGCTTTAACTATTTGATCCGTAATATTATCTGTTGAACTTTCTGAATAAATGAGATTTATTATTAAACTATGTCTGATTATAATTACTTTTGAGTATAAATATCAAATAAATGGATGAAAGTAAATTATAAATAAAGAAGACAGGAAACCAAAATTAGTGAAAATTGAGAGATACATGAATTTGCAAATAATTATATTTTAATTCAAGAATTTAATTACAGAATTTTTGTGGGTCTTGTAAATAGTTTTACACTACTAGGCCTGGTGATATTAAAAATGACCGAATCAGTATGATAGTTTTACAGTTTGACGTTGTTTGTTTCAGTGCTGAAGCATAAGTTCCATCATGTGTGCGTAGACAGTTTCTGGGGCGTGGATGGCCCACAAGAAGTCCAAGTGGTTAAACTCAACGTCAGCCACAGGGTGGCTTGCAAATGCATTCGGTAGTTTCTGGAAAAATCGCAAGACGTCCTGCGAAACAGAAATAATTTTTCATTAACCATAATTTAGTCAAATATTTTACATATATGAATGTATATTTACCTGTGGAAGTCCACAAATATGAAAGAAACATGGTAGAAGTCTACACATTTTTTTTATATTGCTTGTTGACAAATTGTATGTTTTTTTTAAATTTATAATTGATGATAATATCATATTATTAATATTTTTTATTACCATATAAGCTAGAGAAACACTTACCACAGGTTCTGCCAATAAATCATTCATGCCGTACAAGAGAGCAATTGGGGCCGTAATTTGATCGATGTTGTAGTCAGGAGGCGATATGCTTCCGTACTTGATCAGGTTCTCGATCAATCCATAGTCATATTGACGGAAGCTACCTGCGGTCAGAAATATTTGACAGTGGTACATCTTTCGATTATCATGACACAAATTACTTGCTTCGACTATCGGCTTTTTGCATGTTAAACAATAATAATAGTAACATCTACAGGATTTCTGTTCGTTTCCTTCAAGTGCTCTTCATCAATATTTTTGTTCTTGTGATTTTCAGCCTTGTATTAAACTCAATGTTTATAATATTAAATTTATAGTTTCATATTTTGCGTTGAAAAGTGATTTTCAATATAAAAAATATATATGGTTCGATTTTCTTCACTGTATCAGAGATATAATGAAAAAGATACGTAAGGTTTCTTGAGAATGTTATGAGTCGCGTTGCTGCATTTGAGAATATAAGTCTGTCCAAAAAGTGGCAAGTTTACACGTGCAATAGTCGAAGCGGGTTGTAAGGCGGACGTCTATGTCACGGAGCAGAGAAATACGAACCGATGAAAATCGACGTTGCCACACACTAACCTGTCACACACGCTTCTATAACAAAACATAGGTTGCATTTAATCGTCATTGGCAAACTAATTACCGGGGCAAATTAAATATTTTCATTCGGTTTTATTCCACACGCTTCAGTTTTCTTGTTGTAGTTACGTAGTAGTTGAAAGTCATATTTTTTAAAAAATTGCAAAAATAACATTATTTTCACGAGTTGCTTATAACCTTCCGGCTGGTAGCATAAATATTAGTAGCATGAACTCGCTAAATTGATCTAAACATCAGACAAGCTACAATAATTCTTTCAATCCAGATAGATTGATGATATCAGCTAGCCGCCAGTCCAGGAAATAAAAGGGTAACATCTTTATATTCCGCTAAGCCAGCAGAATCCGTATTTACAGATATAGGAAATTCGTTCCATATCCAAACTTGAATAATATTCAGTCAGATTTCAGTCTATCAAGGAACGATACCACGGTTCGTGATTAATAAAAATAAGAAGAGAAGTAATTAATTTTAGAATTAAATGTTGTTGTTGTAGTAATCAGTTCTTAGACTGGCCGGATGCAATCCTCCATGCTAACCCATTTTACGCAAGCCTTTTCATTTACACATAGCAACCAAATCCCAAATAATCCCTAATCTGTTTAGCGTATTCCATCCTTGACCTCCCTCTTCTCTTATTACTCCACACAATTCCCTGTAATGCTAATTTTACAAGACCCTCATGGCTTAAAACGTGGCCTATTAATCTATCACTCCTCTTGGTCAACGTCCTCCATATTGATCGCTCTTCCCCTATTCAGTTTAGAACTTCCTCGTTAGTGATTCTATGCACTCATCTGATTTTCAGAATTCTCCTATAGCACCACATTTCAAAGGCTTCTATTATTTTCCTTTCTGCAACTCCTATCGTCCTCGTTTCGTTTTTGGCAACGATTTCCTAATATTCACGCTTATACTATCCGTCAGTAAATTCCTCTTTTTCGCAAAAGCCTTCCTTTCCTGTTTGCTAGCTTACTCTTTATGTCTACTATTCTTCTACCATCCCTAGTTATTACGCTTCCCAAGTAGCAGAATTACTTAACTTCCGTCAAAATATCTCTTCCCAATCTATCACTCTTTATTATTCCGCTGTTTCCCATACTACACTCCATTACCCATGGGATTACCTCTATTAATCCTCATATTGAACTCTTTCTCCAGAACCACGTTCACGCCATTTATTATTGCTTCCAAGTCGTCTTCTGACTCCCCTAATACTACAATATCATCGGAAAAGCGTAGGGAATTAAATGAAATGAATTATATTTTAGTATTATATAATACTAATGCCCCCAAATCGAGTATTTACAGTATCAAAGGAGACAACTGAAACTATGTTCAACGATTGGACCCGATTTGGAGAGAAAACCGAGGACCACAGGATGGAAAACACAGAGGAAAATATAGGATAGTTACTGAAGAATTCTCTTTGGTGCATCGAACTATATAGACCTAAAATAAACGCTGTTAAGGTAAAGGAGGAAATACTCTAAAAGATTAAATCTTTACATGAATATATTTTTAGCCTGGCCTCAGTCGTAAAATTCATCTGGCCTATCGAAAGCATAATCGATGTGTACAGTAGGTCACACGACTCTGATATAAACCTCTATGGGAAAGGAACAGCCGTTGACTGTCTTGACGGGGTCTATGAATATGTTTACCTACTACGTACATATTCGTAGCCCTAAATGATGTAGTCAATAAGTTTATAGAATATTTTAATAATTGGAATTCATAAATTGATCTGATTTATGTATTTTATTTGACTTGGATTGTGAATAGATACGAACTGTCATCATGGATGGTTAGAGTACTCCGAATAAACTATAATTTAACTCTGAGGCTGTCATTATCACTATAAAACGGTTAAAATTATTTTACCTGACTGAATCTCCTGAGCGTAATGCAGGAACTGTTTCGTGGCAGCTCCAGCTGGAGTGTGGGCTAAGATCACTGGAAGCATCGTCTGAAAGCGGTAAATATTGCGTTATGAACTATTCACATTATTATGATTTACAATTAAAGTATGATTTATCTTCATACTGCTTTTAAATTGTAATGTATTGTCTGTTTAGTAATGAGTCTGTTGCAGTGTTTAAATATTACGTAAACTTCTGAACTCTCTCCAACAGTCACTAATCATAAATTCATCTTAACTACCTTCAATGTGCAAATTATTTAACACTAGATGGATTCCCGGTGTTGCCCGTGAATTAATTTATATTAGTATTTAATTCGACAGTAATCAGCAAGTGTCGCATTTTTAAACGTTTACTTTATCACGCCCCCTACTTTACGATAGCTGAATTTCATCATAACCACCACTATGATCACTATCTTAACTGAGTTAAAATATCACTTGGTAACTTAAATAAGCACAGTAGCTTGAAAAATAGTCTTAATACCGAGAAATACACTATAAATCTCAGTACCACGAAAAAAGTTTATGAAAGATTTAAATTTCCGTATCCGATTCGCAAGGAACACGTGTACTAAATTGGTCGAAATTGGCTCTACCCGTTTATATTTGTATGCAGCAGATACCCAAAAACGCACTGAAACATTCGGCTATGTTTATAAAGAGAAGTTACTTGAACCATCTCTTTCTTTTGGTAACAGTGAAATAGTGTGGACAAATCCATACACATATCTACGAAATATAAAATTCTTTGCTGCCCTGGTCTTCATATGATCAAACTGTATAAAACATTTTCCATGTTCATTAACTAATTAAAAAATATCATTACTTATGATTGTATTGCTGTAAAGCGTAAAATAACATTTTTTTAAAATTTAAAATTTCTTTTTCTGAACGTCACAGTCCTCAATCATTTTCATGGAGACTTATAAAACATTTTGCATTATTATTAACCTATTAAAAATTATAATTAATAAATAAAATTTTACTTAAAGCTTTGGATAATTTCATGCTAAGCAGAAATGTAATTATCTCGCTTGACAGGTTACGTGAGGGCATAATCCATCCATTAGCAATTTCTATGTATTTATGGTAGGATATTTTTTGGCATGAAAGAGAAGGGTGAAGAAAGAGACCTAAATCTTGAAACTCAAATTTCACGACAATTTGATGAATGGTATAGGAACATTATAAGTCGCAGTGTGTTTAAACAGGCCTATATATGTTTTATACATAAATAATTGTTTTTTGTAATTTTAATGACGAAAATTACCTCGTTCAAGTTCTTGCTGTCGTAACCTGCAACCAGGAACAGAATGTTGGAGCAAATACTCTGGAAGGCTGACGTGTCTTGACACAGTGCATCACCAATCATAGTGAACAGGTCAGAGTGAGGAAGGAACTCGTCAACTCCCAACAGGCCCATAATAAACTGTAACGTTAACAGAATCTTAAGTAATAATACTTCTACGTCAGACCAAGTGGTTCGTAATAACCAATATTCTACATTATCAATATTCAAGAAGTTATCGAAGGTTATGACTATAAAGCTTAAGTGAGACAATTCTGGCTTCCATTAGAATAAAATCAAAATTATTTTATAGGTTTAACTATTCTATTACATACTTCTACTAGTGAATTAAATTACCATTTTTTATTAATTGTTGTGGTTACTTACTCCAAGCTGGTCTCCAGCACCAGAGATGAGCTGGAACAGCGTGCTGCGCATGTTGTCCATGAAAGCGATGGGAGCCAATGCAAACATGGCGCGGATCTTGGAGTTGTACTCTGGTCTTTCGGATCCCATCACGAAGAACATGGTCGTTCCCATGGAGTGACCAGCGTAGAAGATCTTTTCCTGCGCCGTCTGGGCTGTGATGTAGTCGAGAACGGCAGGCAAATCATAAACCCCCATCTCATGCCAGCTGAAAAGTGGGGTACACATTGAGTAAATCTGTCCAAAAAATTAAGAAAGTTTATCAAACGTAACGGGCTCAGTGAGGGACTAAAAGATTAGTTTTTATTAGAAATTGAAAGCTCAGGTTATTGAGGGATTTTAAACCTTACGTTCGATATATTTGACACTACGGCAGATTACCTTCTATCATATTATCTACATAGTTCTTACCTGAAATCCCAGAAATCACCATCGTTGTCAGGATCCAATGAGACGTGTTTCCTGGAGTAAGTGTTACCTCTTGAATTTCCCATCCAGACATCGTAACCAGCGTTCGACAGGATGTAGGCTAGAACACAACGAAAACGCCTTACGAAATCTTATAATCACTAGTAGCATAAACTCACCCCAACTGCATTCCATTAACTGTTCACTACTCCGTAAGTACTATTAAGTGTTACAAAAAACACTGAAATCAAGTAACAAACAAAAACATCTCACAAGTTACAACACAATAAATTCTTTCTTTTTTGTTTAAAAAGAATATAATTCTCATTTATACGAATAGTGAGAAACAATTTCGTTTAGGTTGTGAAAAGAAAATAGTATTATACTACAAAATGCGTTTGGAAAATCGCTGAGCACTGGACTACGGACAACGGATGTAGATCTACGTTGGAAGTTTGAAAAAAGTTGACAGAACACAAATTAGCAGCAACGTGATTGTTTTTTTAATTCGTTCTATTGTTGCGTGGCATTTAACGGTTGGTTCAGCTGATGAATAATTATATAACTGAACAGCAACATTCTGAACACCCTGTTAAAATAACCCAAAATGTTTATGGAAACAAAAGAACTTGAAATTATCATCTGCGATGCCTGAATTGAATCTAATTTTATGTTATGTATTTTGATTTGCTTCAACCGGAAATAATTAGTAAATATTAAATTATGACCATAATAAGTCGAATAGATTATAAATTTATGGTAACGTGGTCATTGTAGATCATCCAGTTTTTCTACGCAAAACAATTTTTCCTGGACTATGTTAACTTACCGAGTCCCTTCTCTGGACCCATGACGACCCAGTCAGCTGAGCTGCAAAGCAAACCATGCTGCAGGAGAATAGGTTCTCCAACAGTGGTGGATTCTTTGTTGTGAGGGATTCTGTGCAGCGTCAAGACGTAACCATCGCTCGTCGTCACCGTGTGCACTTCCACAGGGTAGCCGTACTTGACGATCAGCTCAGGCTGAAATCAAGATAAATTAATTCAGAAAAGTTTTATTCCGGACCCTGAATTATACTATTCGATTCAGGAGAAAGGAAAAGAGAAAATAAAAGTTAACAAAACGAAACCGAAGTACTTTAGTAGATTGACAGGGTTTACGTTGAGGACAATATAATGTTTTGAGAAACAGTAGATACATTGTATAAATACAACTAATTTGGATGATTAAAAATACATCTTTAAGGACACCTATTTTTCGTTGCCAAAAATGTATGATTTCTGGATTCTCAGTGACATCTTAAGTACAAAAAAGAGTAAAATTACATTGAAATATATCGAATGATCTTAATACTAATTTAAATTCTAATGAACGTGAAATTAGTTTACCGTGGACTTGCATTAGAGGATTAAGTGCGTGTCGGACTGTTACTACTCGCTTCAATGTGACTGAACACGAGAATCAATCTGATGCGAAGTGGATTGTTTGGAACCATTAGGATTCTGAATCATTCGTATAATAGAGAGCACTGTGAAGTAAAGGTATGTTTAACGTTGATTTATTTACAGTGTCATATATTGTTCAATACACTTTAATTTTAATATCATTTAAGACTTGGTTGTAATTTGCTTGGGGAAAACAATCCGGTGTGACTGAGAATTAAATTGGCAGGAAGCAACAGAAGCTTGGAGTTACCAGAAAAAATTCACAGTATTAGGATCGTGTTAGTTTCAGTGATGGGTTGGCATAAACCTCGTTTAAACCATATTTAGTGGGCCCCTCTAGCGGCATCTTGACCCAATCATGAGCTGTGATTGTTTTTCTTCCACGGTTCGCGACAATTCACCTAGATGGCAATCCAGGGAACGGCGGATTTAGTCTTCTTCCTGGAGACATGTTTTGGCTTCTGGACCCTTACAGTACATAACTCTTTCCTAACTTTTATATTAAGCATCGTAACATTCACTAGTGCTTCTTTTTTATATTCATGTACCGGATTGGTACCAATATATCAAGATCCCACGTTACCGAATCTTTCCTATTTATTTTCCTAGATTCTGTTCCTTTCAAACGTTGAAGGAGATTCGTGTATTGATTTTCCTTTGACCTATTCTGATCCAGTCATTTTATTTCTGTACCGTAGCTGAAACTTTACAATATTACCATCCTTCTCCATTCGACTTCTCAAAGTTTCAGCTACTTAAATCTTAATAATAGCCAATTAATGAAGCTTTTATTAGGAACAGCTCTTCAATGTCTGTACTCATTTGGGAGAATCTGTGGATGATGAATTGTATGTTGGTCGGTTTCTACCGTGCGTTTTTTCGATGCGGATAACTAGATACCAAAACCTTACAGGAAGGGTCCTGCAATCTTGGAAGGACAGAAAGAAAATTGTGCCTGTGAAGCCATGTCACCTCGAGTCCAATTCCAATGTTGCGTTGGCTTCGGACATGAGCAAGCCTCCACCAGGTAGGCTCTAGGGCCTCTGGAGGATAGATCAGCAGCCCCCCGCATCACGCGGTACCAATTTACCTAAGGACGCCATTGGTTGGCTGCGCGTATTTCTCCTTTCAGGACTGACGTGATCAGGTTCGCCCGCAGGAAGGAATTGCACTTGGCATAGCATGGACAGCCCATTCCAAGCTAAGTCTACATCCTTCTAACACCATTGGCAATACTAGTGTATGACTATGACCAGGTGGTTTTGTTCTCAGATAACTAAATGTGCGGGAAGACAGCACCCCGATGACAGCGTTTGCAGCCATCACGCCCAGACCCGCAGGTGACACACCAGCCCCGCGCATTCGATACCTTAGTCGTAGGCGACTAGAAGGCCGCCTTGAGTCAGTCTCAACTACTATCAGCTTCCCAGACTAACACTATAGAGAGCCACACAAACTCCTTTCCGCGTACAAAGAGAAGACTGTTCATCAAGGGCGCTGATGGACTATCATATGCCAGATAGAAGTCAGATAGTAAAGATCCTGGTTTATCTATGAATGTTCTGAACTATGAACATAAAATAAATGCTATGGAAGAAAACTTATTGAGCTTTGAGGTGACTTACAGTGGTGAGATTCTCGTCGGGGTTGACTTCCCTGTTCCTCTTCGGGACCACCGCGGCGAAGGCGATGCCCACCAGCAGGAGGCTTACCAATCCTACGCGAAGAGCCATCTCAACGTAGTCTTCGGGTCAGCACGGGTATTAAATACTATCCTACCTTATCTCTCAATCTTAGAAGTGAGCTCAACTGTCACGTAAATCCCATGATTAATCGCCATCCGATGTGGAAACAGGTGTATTGTTCGTGATGGTTGGCACAAATACGTGAAACGACCAAACGTAGCGGTAAATAAGTTTACGCATATATGCAACTATTCTTTATTGAGGCCATATCGGTATTTCCTGTTACAATTACTTCATAATATTCTCATTTCATCTTGATTCACCATTATGCAAGCTGCCAGCAAGAATGATAATCAAGTAAATAAAAATTTTAAACATTTTCTTAACTTGAAATTTTGTATTAGTTTTAGAATTTTACAAGCAATGAGAACAATTTATTAACGTCACAGTGTTTATGTGCAATACTGATAAGAGAGTATGTAATATTTTACAGGTAAAGTAAACTACAGGTTGTGCCATATGATACAGTACTCCACATTTCTCTGAAGGTGGGAGGTTTCGAGGGACTTATTTTAGCTATTAAGCTCATTCTTGCAAGCAGCAAGCACAAAGTTCTTTTATTTTTAATTGGCAACTGTATTTTCACCTCCATGAAATTTTTTCGTCTTGTTGAGTTGTTTTCAGACACCTCATCATTCATGCAATTTCTACTAATATTTCTCAAAAACGAGTTCTGTGGTAAAATTAAATATTCAAAATTTTTAACGTGACCCAGGATGCTAAATATGGAGGTAAACTCTGCTTCGCAAACCTTGCGCTAAAAATAGAAAAAAATGGAGTTAACATGTGTGGAACCTTGTGATGGGTATGCGTGGCAAGTGTTCAAAAAGAAACATGCTTTATGTCGTGTTAAATCACATTAACCCTTAAGTAGTTTTGCATGGCTCTCTTCTCACTTACCAATTAATAGCAAAAATAATGAATAATAATGCCAAATTTACTATAATATCTTGATACAATAAACATTCGCACATCGTGTCATTCCTTTCTGGAAACTCTTCATAGGATTATATCAAATTACACGACTGGAGACTTGTTTCGAAATGAATCGAAACAGTCTAGTAAAACTGTAGATAAATTGTACAAATCTTTGGCTTTTGAGCCTCTCCACTTGGTGGTCCAAAGTTGTTGTCAACGACTGTTGGTGAAGTATTTGCGCTTCACGGGGAGGGTGTAGCATTGAACCCGAACCTTACTTAAGAAAAATATGCTATTAGTCTAAGAATCTCGCTTTTTAATAAGCCCCTGTAATAAACCGATTTTATAGGTTTTACTTGCAACGCTTAGTATTTTCATAACTATTAAAAACTGTCTTTAGGATTTTTCATAATTTCAACTACTTCTTTTGGAATATTATCAACATCTTCAGTTTGTGACTGTCGCGTACATGGAAAGTTGTGAAAAACTTAATTCGAATCAATAATAATTAATAATATTAATCAACTTAATGCGGAATTAATATATATAAACGAGAGAATTTATATTAATTTATTAATATTTGGCTGTATTATTAAGTTGAATTATTAAATAAAAAAGCATTCACTACTCTCTATACATTTTTTTAATGATTGCTCTAAAAATTATGTATATAAATCTTGTAAAATAATATTATTATTTTTCTAACGAAGTACAGTTCGATAAAGCATTCTGTTAGGAATCTTCTTCAGTTTGCGTGAAAGCTAAAATGTTAACTGATCATAATCACAGATGTTTAATAGTAAGCGATTATGTTAAATTAATTCAATTTAAGATAAATATGCACACCCGATTAAGGAAGTCAAGAATCTTTGTTTGTAAGCCTACTTCTCTATCATATATCTTATATTATGTACAAATTCCTCATATGTACCTTTTTCATCGCGATTAGTGGACAATTTAGGTTTAATATTTCACAAAAATACTCTTATTCCTCATAAAGTTGGATTAACTGAAAATCTTCATCCGTCCTCTTTCGTTTTCTACAACGTTCTTCATGCATAATTAGGTAAAATAAAAAATAATTCAGTTGAAATACAATTTACATTAACAACGACTTTGAGTCGAACAAAATCTGAAGAGCAATCTCAGCTCATCCTACAAGGCTGGAGAGTAAGTCACGAGAGAAACAATGAAAACACTAAGTGGACATTTTGTTATGACCACCTGACAACGTCACAGTGTTGCCGCTAGAGGGCTAATATAGCTATAAAATGGAAATGCAGGAGAGGTGAATTATCAGTTGTACTGTATTGTTTGTGGAGATATTGGCAGAAGACGTGATTTAACGGAGTTTGAAAGCAGGTTGATCGTAGGCATTCGATGCGTCGGAACCAATATCAGCAAAATGTGAAGTAGAGTGGACTACCAAGCAAAAAACCTGGTCTTTTTGTCAGTTTTGTGGTCGTCACAGCCTACTCAATGATCGAGCTGCTCATCAGGGTTACCAGAAGAGCAACTGAGCCATAAATAGCGGATACCCTTAATCAAGGACTAACTGTGAACGTCACTGAACGAACTGTGTATCACACATTAGATCGTATGAACTATGGAAAACGACGACCAGCTAGAAAGCCTCTACTTTATGCCTTGGACAAGAACAGGCGTCATCAGTTCGTAAAGGAGCAGAATGATTCGATAGTAGATGACTGGAAAAGGGTCATGTGGTCTGATGAATCGCTAACTGAACAACTGCAATCTAGTCCCGAAGCTGAAAATTGTCCAATCACGGGTGATAAGAGACTAGCGAACTTTAATAGAAGTACACTTAAAAATGGAGGTTCATGCATTTATGTAAAAACGAGCATTCCTCCTATTGCAATGCGAGATTTGATATACAGTCTTATAGTAAAGAGCAGGTTTTCGAATGCAGCTCAATTGAAATCACAACTGGTAGAAGTCATGCATTTATCGAAATACAGTTAGTAATGTAGACATATTTCTTGAAACTTTGGATTCGATTATTTCAAAATTCATAAAGAAGGGTATTTAACTCGTATTTTATTAACATTTCCCCAGATATGTTAGAAAAGCAAGGTGTAGAGAAATGTAACACGCTCAACTTTAGCGAAATGCTGCACAAGTTCAGAAACCCGGCTACTAAGTCTTTCTTTCTACTACCGTTCAATTAAAATGAGATTGTTAATATAATAAAATATCTGAAAACTTCGAATGCTTGTGACTTATACGGAATCAACAGTAAGCTCATTAAACATTGCTGTAATGAAATTTTAATTCCAATGCAGTTCATAATTAACTTGTGCTTTTCCTCCGCTATATATTTCCAGATGCTCTAAAAGATGCGAAAGTTATACCGTTACACAAGAAGGGTTCTACAACAGACGTCTCCAATTATCGCCCTATTTCCCCCTTACCAATATTCTCAAAAATTCTTGAGAAAGCATTACTTATGAGAATTACAGATTTTCTTACAAAATTCAAACTTATTTCCACATCGCAACATGGTTTTATTAGTGGAAAATCTACCAACACGGCTTCATACGACTTCGTTCAAAGTATTCACGACGCACTTGATGAACGACTCAAAGTGACTGGCATTTTTGCTGACCTCTCTAAAGCGTTTTATTTAGTACATCATAATATTCTACTCAGAAAATTAGATTTCTAAGGAATCAGAGGAGTTCTCCTTTCTTTATTAGCATCGTACTTGCAAAACAGACGCCAAAAAGCTGCGATTGAAAACACGGATGGGAATGAGTATCTGTCAGAATGGGAAACAATTACCTGCGGTGTCCCTCAGGGCTCAATTTTGGGGCCTTTACTTTTCATAATTTACGTTAACGATTTATCTAATTATTTAGATCCCTTAAAATCAGTCCTCTACGCTGACGACACAAATTTATCACGGACAGCCACTCGCAAACTTAATGCGAGAAAGTTGATACTGCGATGTGCCGTCTCAATCTTTGGTTCACTGCAAACAAATTTTCTCTTAACCTAGAGAAAACCAAAATCGTTAACTTCACAGCAAACACAAACAGTATGTCTCCTAACTTGGAAAACATTTCATAGCACGCGTCTTTTCTTGGTCTGCGGATTGACAATAATTTGAAATGGAATCAACACATTAAAAAACTATCAGGAAAACTCGGCAAAATTTGCTTTACATTACGAGTGTAACTCGGGAAGCCGACATAGCCACATCAAAAATGATGTACCATGCATATTTTCATTGTCATGTGTTACGGTTTTGCAAACTGAGGTCATTCGCATCACGCGCTTCACATTTTTAAACTACAAAAGCGGGCCGTACGAATAGTATCTGGTGCGTAGTGGAATACCACTTGCAAACCTTTGTTTTGCAAACTTGGAATTTTAACCTTGCCTTGTACGTATATTCTAGAAATTTAAAAATTTGTGTGGGGCAACATCAATCTATGTGCTCTAAACGGTTCAAGCCATTCATACAACACATCGTCTAAGTCTTTTTGAAACAAGCATTCACTATTCCGGTATAAATCTATACAATACTCTCCCAGAAGAAATAAAAGCTTCAAAGGTTCAAAAATTATTTATAAAGAGTTGTAAATCTCTGTTAATGAATGGAGCGTATTATTCACTGAAAGAGTTCGTAGATTGAAAGAACTAAAACAGTTTGCTGGTGTCTTATGAAATTCTCCTATTTTTTTACAACTATACTCTATTAGAATTTAACTGCTGACTTATTTTCTTTTTCATGTTCGACGGGAACCTACGCACGATCTTCTGCTGCCTCCTCCGTCCACTGAAAATTGAAGATTGAATTTTATCTTTCCTCTTTTTGTCCTTCAATTCTTAATTGTAAAATTTTGTATATTTCTTGTAAGATTATATTTGACGTAACATATTTTCTCAACCGAGGACTAATGGATTGAATAATAATAAATCTAAAATCTAAAGCTTTTTCAAATACACCATTCATGTGATAGGGTTTTAATATGGAGAAAACAATACGAAAGTATGGACCCCAATGCATTTCCACAATACTTGAAGCTGTTGGCGGCAGGTTAGGGGGATAATTTCTAGATATGGAATGGGTAAATTCCTGTGAAATTCACGTATGCATGGCTAGGGTATTCAAGTATTATCGTCGATCACGAACATTCTGTTAAGCGAATGTTATACTGTCAGGGATGAATAATGCTCCTTGTCACAAAGCTAGTGTTGTCCATCGATAATCCGAAGAGCATGGCGGAAACTTTATCTTGCTTCGTTGGTCTGCACAGTAACCAAATCGCAATCCAAATGAGAATTTGTGGAATGAAATCAAACGGGCCATCAGCCAGCAGGATCCAGTACCATCTAATCTTAAGGATTTGGAAAGTTAAATTCATCAGATATGGCCTCAAACTTCTTCTCCGGAGGAATTCAGGCAGTATTAAGAGAAATAAGGTTGCCCAACATTGTATTGAGGAGGTTCTCATAATAATTTGACCACTCAGTGTATGTCCACTTGTGTCACGTGCAGGCTTTGATCACAGAGTGCTCTCATTTGTGAGTTAATCTCAAGTGGACACTTACCTTTAGTTTTAAAGTCATCAAGGAAGTTATTCAAGAGACACCTAACTAATAAGCGCCACAAAAGAAACTCGAAACTCATACCAACCATCTTATACAACAACTTCTTGATTACAGAAACCACAGAAGACTCGAACGATGCGAGGGGGTGGGTCACTGGATACTCCACCAGGGCACTTCCAATACATAAAAATTACTTTATATAACATTTTATTCTGGTTGATATTTTAATGAATAATAATAATAAATTAGTGACGATAGCGTAAGAGATTTGTGTTGTAATTAAGTTGACGTTTTTTAAGTACTTATAAATTATTAAATGCGGATATTCTGATCTCAAGGATACTGTCCATTGTGTAAGTAAATGTTTATTGAGGTTGAAGATTTTCCACTGCGAACATCTTGTTCTCGAGCATTGGAACGTAAATTACGATGTCACCCTGGGCTTTGCTTCCGCCGGACTAGGGTCGATGATATTAGAATACAAAATACAAATTCGTTACAAGGAAACGCTTATAACCATTCTGTATATCAATAGAGGTTCATCAAGAAATATTTAAGCTAATTGGATAAGTAAACTGCAAATACATAGGGATATATTTAATATAGTTAAAGAAAATATTGTTATGAAATTATTAACTGTTAAGGAGTACTTTGCTATCCAGTTAGTATTAGCAAAAAAATTAATCATGCTCTGAAGTATAATCAATTCACTTGCATTTCTTTAACAATAGCAAATTTTACGCAAATAAAATAGTAGAAAATACAGAAATCCTAATTTGTTTACACATATTCTTTAATCTAAAATGATTTAGTTGAATCGAGGCATTGAAGGTATTTTTAATCTCACAAACAAGTAGTCTTAGAAACGCATTATAAACTTTTCTGAAGTCAGCGAGTAATCCACTGTCGTTATCGAGATTTGTGATACGATATCTCAGCGTACATAGCAAACAAAGTGGCACTCTAGAATATCTGAAAGCACCAATCAAAATTCTCAACCTTGGCATCCGATCAGAGACAGGCTGTTTAAAAAACACACCCACAGTGACACTGCTTAATTGTTGTGATAACGAGCGTATCGCATATAATAATTTAACATTTTGCGGTCTTATCTCGTGAAGTCTTTTCATAGGGTAATGATCTTGTTCGCTTTTTAACCACAAGAAAGGTACGGTAATTTTTTTTTATTCTTGGAGTGGAGAATAGTTGCGACTTTACTTGTATATATTTCCAGGAAAAGTTATGTCAATAAATCTCGATAAAATTTCATAATTTAAGTTGACTGTTTCAATACCTGATCTTACAATAGTTTCTCATGCTGCTGTTTAAAAGATTAAATTTTTGTTGTTGTGGTATTCAGTCCTAAGACTGGAATGATGCAGTCCTCAATGCTATCCTACCTTTCGAAAGCCTTTACGTTTACGATAGCTACCACATCCTAAATCCTCCCTTATCTTCTTAGCTTATTCCATCCTTGCCCCCTCTTCTGTTCTGTGTGTGTGGACACACTTCCCTCTAATCCTAATTTTACAAGACCCTCATGCCTTAAAACGTGGCCTATTAATCTATCCCTTCTCTTAGTCAACGTTCTACATATTGTTTCTTATTCCCCTATTCTGTTTATAATTTCGTCGTTAGTGATTTCATCCACCCATCTGATTTTCAGCATTATCCTATGGGACCACATTTCAAACGTTTCTATTTTTTTCCTTTCCGCATCTCCTATCTTCCACGTTTCTTACCCATATACTCCATACGATCATTTTTATATTACCCGTAAGTAAATTCCACTTTTTCACGAATGACGTCCTTACCTGTGCTATCCTATTCTTTATGTCTACTATACTTCTACCATGCGTAGTTGTTACGCTTTCAAAGTAGCAGAATTCCTTATCTTCCTTCAAATTATATCTTTCCAACCTAACACTGTTTACCATACTACACTCCATTACCTTGGTTTCCCTGTATTAATCCTCATATAGAACTCTTTCTCCATGACCACGATCTTGCCATTTATTATCTACTACAATAGCGTCGGCAAAGCGTAAAGTTTTTATTTATTCCCTTTGCAGGATGATTCCTTTTCCTTATTCCGTTTTATTTTCATCGCCTATTTTATATAAACGTTAAACAGCAGGGGCGACAGACTGCAACCTTGTCTTAGTCCTTTCATGACATTAAAATTATTTTATTACCAGTATTATTAATAGAATCGATTCTGCAGGCTTCGATAACATATATCAAATTTAGATTTGGCTATTGCTTGCTTGAAACCGAAATATTTGCACTGCAATGTAAGGTTACATGCAAATCAGAAATTTTGAATGCAATTCTCTAGTTCTCTGTTTTATACTTTCAGAGGAAGAAATAAATATCTCTTTTTAACAACAAAACTTGATTAATTTTCAGATACAAGACTCCAACACATTTTTGAAAATGTCTGTAAATTAATTAAAGACGTAAGCAAAATATTAGGAAGCAAACTGTCCTCAAATTCATATCTCGTTTGTTATGTTGACAACTTAATGGCGACTCAATGCGTAGAAACGTAGTTATTATAACGACACGCTTTCGACATGTCCCACTTACCTCATTTTGTAATTAAATCTAGGTTCTGACGTAATTTTAAGATATTTGTTGCTTCCGATTTCACAAAGGTATTTTGATATGCTAGAACTGACTTGATTGATGCAATCAATTTATATGCGACGTATTATTACTTCATCCGTGCAAATTTTTAGGTAAGATAAGATTGGTTCAGTAATCTTTCATAAATCTAAACGCAAATATTTTTGTAATTTTACAATAACCTTCAACCCTATACATTTGGAGTGGGAAAAATGATACTAATTTAATAATGTCTTCATGGAATTCAGCAATGGATTCTTAATTTTTTGGGACTGCTCGTGTTATCAATATTTGGGTGTTTAAAATAAGTGCAATTAGTTTCATATCATTATTGAAACTCTTGCGTAGAACACAAAATTAGTAATATCAGGGAGATTATTATCTTTGATACGACAAGTGATAAGTGCACTATACAAGAAAATACACTGAATTCTGAAGACATCATAGCCCCTTTGTATTATAATGATAATATAGTAATTGAAAGAATAAGAGCGCGAAGAAATACAAAAATTTCGATTGAATTGAAATTTTTTTTATAAATGTTTCCGAAGATTAAGAGCAAGACAAGGAGCCAGTTTGTCGTTGGATCTAATCCCCGGGAATGGTATTTTGACCTGGTTTTTCCCCCACATTAAACTCGCGTGGGAAAGTAGGAACCAGGGAAACATATGAAATGTCTGAAAACCGCGTGATTCTCTCAACCAATTGCATTTAGTGGTCTAGAGAAGATCGATCAAAAAGTTCAATATTTCTCACAGCGGTGATACTGAGAGGAATCGTCACTTTGGTCTCTCCAGTTGAAGGAGATGGAGAAGCTCGATCTGGTGCGTCGCTGAGGAGATTGATCTGGAATGTTCTGACGGGTGAGACTGACATCACTTCTCCTTCCATGATCCTGGGAAGTTGGCAGAGAGGCGACGCTATGACTCAAATAAGATACGCCTAGGAGGTTATATCGTCCACGTTTTAAACAGAAACTTAAGATATAGTATTAATCCACGGAATAACCGAAATTTTCTGTCTTTTTGTAAATATTTTCCTCAGCTAGTGTTTGTGTAAATAAATTTCCCCATTCGTTTTTTAAATATATTTTATTATTATTTTAAATTCACAGAACAGAACAAACAGATCTATAAGAAATGAAAACTCCGTAGTATTATATAATGGAATTGTATGGCTAATTCCTATGTCAGCATATTAGCCCACATATTATGTATATTTATAATTACTATTTGAAATAAATTTAAAAAGAAAAACACATAACACAAGGTCCCACAAGTGCGAAAAATTAAGTCTCATGCTTGACTTCAATAACTGGATGTTTGAGGAAATTTTCGTATTGTTTCTAAGTTTCGATCAGGAGGATCCCGTTATTCAAATGATTAAAAAGACGGTTTTTGTAAACAATTAATTCTGCGACACCAAGATCAATAATCGTAAAGAAAGTCTGAGGTATTACATAAGAGATTACAGACATTTTTCTTGGGCGTACAGTGTAGTTTTTATTATGTATGCTTTTATGTTATGGTGGACTACATGAATTCTAATTCTGTTGTGTTTCATAGAATTTTTCTATGATTTAAATGGTAAATAATAGAATTAGAATTCCCGTTATGAAAGGTATTCCACCATCATATTATTCAATCAGTTACTTACTTATTTTTTAATACTTGAACACAAAAACAACGTTTCGTCCTTTTTTGGAGTTCTTCAAGTAATACGGGTTGAAAAGAACACCAATTATAAATTCATAATCTTAATAATTTATTGTTTGATGTGAAACAAAAAAATAAGTAATTTTTATATTTAAAAAATTTAATCTCTATAATAAAGTTAATAACAATAAAGCATAGTCATAATTGCTTTGAAGTTTTGTGTACCATTTTTAATATCGACATCATTTATGTTGGACCTATCGTGAAACATTTCTCTCGTTAACCTTGTAGTTGTAGTATTCACTCCCATTTCCGCAAGCCTTTTCATTTCCGCATAACTAGCACATCTCAAATCCTCCCTCACTGCTTAGCGTATTCCATTCTTGGCCTCCCTCTTACCCCACACACTTTCCTCTGACGTTAATTTTACAATACCTCCATGACCCAAAACGTGGCCTATTAATATATCTCTTCTCTTAATCAAAGTCCTTCATATTCGTCTCTCTTCTTTATTCTGCTTAGAACTTCCTGGTTAGTTACTCTACCCACCCATCTGATTTTCAGCATTCTTAGATAGCACCACTTTTCAAAAGCTTCTATACTTTTCATTTACGTAACTCCTGCCGTCCAAGTTTCGCACCCATATAACGCCCACTTCATACGAACATTTTTAATAAAGATTTCCTTATATTTATACCTATATTAGCCATAAGTAAATTCATCTTTTTCGGGAAATCCTTTCTTGTCTGTCCTACTGTACTTGTACCATCCGCAGTTATTATCCTGACCAAGTAGCGGATTTCCTTAACTTCCTTCAAAATATCCCTTCCCAACCTAACAAAATTTATTATTTCACTGTTTTCTATACTACACTCCATTGCCTTGGTTTTCCCTCTGTTAATTCTCGTGTTGTACTCTTTCTACAGGACTATGCCATTTAGTATGGTTTGCAAATCTTCTTCTGACTTCCCTAGCACCACATTGTCATCAAAAAGTCTTAGGGCTTTTATTTCTTCTATTTGAAGCATGATTACTTTTCGATATTATATTATATTATATAACTTTCTTCATCGCCTGTTCTGTATATATTGTAAGTTAAAAATTATATTATTAAAATATTCATATAATATGAATATTACATAAAATGCAAGAAAAATACTGGTTAATTATTATTCTTGCGTTTTGAAATGAGGTGCATTATAGTTTGAGCATGTATCATTGTATTTACTGGAGGTAAGGCAGAACTTCTGTAATTTTTTAGATTCGTGGCCATCAATTTTCATGTACTTTATGAAACAACAATTCCAATTGGATAAATGTCTCTTAGTCACAAGGGTTTTAATACGCGGAGATTTCAAAATTTCTAGATGGGCGCAGAATTGCCTATGATTAAAGATCAGAACGTAAATAGGTCGTTGAAGGAGGAGCTTGACTACTGGTTGAGATACAATGCTGCTTTTTAGAAAATCTGAATTTTCAAATTGGCAACCTAATGTGTTAATGGAACCGTTTACTACAGATATTTCCTTTCCGTGAGCACATATATGACAACGCTACTGCGAAGATTCGCCTCCAACCAAGAGAAAGATGGGCATTGCGGACGTATAGATCTGGCTGGAATTGGACCTCCATCTCGTCAACGTGTGACATCAGACGAGTTCGGGACAGAAAGTTGTAAACCTGGAAATTTATTTAACACTTCTGCACAACTGTGAAGTAAATTCGTCACTAAAATTCACGCCTAGGTTGTCCATTACGTTCTTTTACCCCTCAGAGAAGACAATTTATGCCAAGCAACAAACAAATTAATACGGCATTAAAATGAATAAATAGTACAACAGCCTATTCGTCAGAAAAAATATATCTAAACAGTAGTTAGTATACGACATTTTGTTCTAAAATGGAACCTCATTGGGTGTGATAATATATTTTCCCCTTATAACTAACGAAATATAATTTAGATCACTTGACTTCCTACATGACTTTCTTCCTTTACACGAAATTTTAGAATCTATAGTTCAACTGAAGTAACCTTCGATTAAAGCAATTATGTTCCTTACATTCTTTGAATTATAATTTTTCAATTAAATTAGAGCGCTATATTTGTTTACAGGACTACGGTTAGGTCGTCGGAGTTCGGGGGAAATTGGGAACTACGTTGTGGTTTTGGTCATTGCATTACTTAAAATACAACTTGGCCCTTTTTTGATACAATATTAAGATCAGAGATTTTTTCTGGCAGTCATATAATAATATGATATAATTTGTATCTCTTCATGTGATCAAAAATTGCATGTCACTGTAACAAAGTAGCTGGTGTTAATAGATCACGTAACCTTACACCTGTTAAATGTCGAGATAGAGCCGTCTATAGGGATAAAGTGTTATCGGAATTGATTGTAATTTAGTCACCACTGAAAGAAATAATGTGAATATTATGAAAGTAACTGTTTCAACATGATTGCCAATTCCAACTCAAGGATGTTAATTGCGTACTATTGATTAAGTAGTAGCTAATTAGTTACTTTAGAACTGATTTGCTTATAAAATTGCTTGTTGACAAGTCACGTGACAAAATAACGTCCCGAACACAGAGAACCTCAGAAAGGCCGTTTTAGAATATATTAATCTTTTTGTTAATTCTTGTATTTTTTAACAGCAATCACTCCTGAAGTAACTACATTACCTTTATTGTAGTTTACAACTTAGAGATGATTTACCTCAATAATTTATGTTGCGACTGGATGCATGCTACACAACTGGTCTCATTTGCAAAAAGTGCTTTTATGTAATCTATTAATATCGTCGTATGTTAAAAAATAATAAATGTGGAATAGATGTTGATTTTATGAGCATACAGATTAGAGATTGGTTTTGAGCTGCGATGGTGTTGAACGAAAGATCGAAAGTTGTTTATTTTTCATTCCTGTCAAAATATTTAAAGTAAAGGAGCCTCTTTAAATACATTTAATTATTACACATAAAAATTATCATCCCGATCTTCAGCTTTGAATCTTTCGATGGACCCCATCATATAAATCTTAATTTTTTTTACAAATATTCATTATTATATTGTTTGACAGTTATAGTTTTTCAACATATGATACAATTTTTTCGCATAAATATTACTTACAGAATATAGAAGGATTTTATTGTTTTTCTCATTAGATTAATTACTAAACTGATTTATAAATTTGTGATTTGAATTATTATATGTTTGTTCGTATCGAGCGAAAAGGAAAAGAATAGAAGCCTTTGATATGTGGTGCTGTAGGAGAATGCTGAAAATCAGATGAGTTGATAGAGTAACTAACCAGGAAGTTCTGAACAGAATGGGGGAAGATCGAACAAAATGGAGGACGTTGACCAAGAGAAGGTATAGATTAATACGCCACGTCTTAAGACACGAGGCCGTTGTAAAATTAGCATTAGAGCATTAGAAGAGCAGAAGAGGGAGGCCGACGATGGAATTCGCTAAGCAGATTATGGAGGATGTGGGCTGTGCTAGTTATGAGGAATTGAAAAGGCTTGCGCAATATAGGTAAGCATGGACGGTTGCATCTTAGGACTGAATACCACAACAACAACAACGTGTTTGTGCCTTATACCTAAAAATTAATTTTTCGTTTTAGATATGGTTTATTTTTTAAAATTTAATTGAATTAGTAATTTGAGAACGTTTTATTGTTCGCCTATAGGAATTTTTGCCTCGGCATTAATTATATGATTATTATTATTTATTAAGTTAAAAAATCATGATTTATATATTAATAAATTGTATAATAAGTAAAATAAGTGATAATAACGTTTTTTATGAAGGACAAATTCCTGATAAGGATACAACAAATGTACACAAACGTCGGTGAATATTTTTTTAATTGTTTATAATGCTCGTTTAATTAATCTTGACAGTTAAATTGTTTAAGAAGCAAATAAGAGCGTTTTGAATACTTAACTAATTCAAGTATTTATACAACAGCTCAAGTTCTGTCTAGATCTTTTGCCCGTCCAAAATGAGAAAAGGTTTATGAATAATCTCTTTAAAATGTCTAACTTACTAAATTCTTTGAAATAAATACACCCTTTTCAACGTTCGTATGGGGTTAAGCTTAAAGAATTGTCTGTGATGTATACGATTAGTCTATCATTTTCCTTTTAATTACCCAATTTTCCACTATATATTTTTTTATTTAATACTTCTTTTACTTCTCATCTTTATCTATCAGATTATCTTCTCGCCTATACTTGATTCCCTGTTTTGTTACCTTCCACCGTATTCTCGTTAAAAGGAAAATCGTATAAACGGACCAGAATTGAAGTTTCAATTTTCCATAAAGAGGATAATAACTTAAGATTGTCTCAAAGTTATTTACCACTCCAGAGAAAATACATTCAGTCGATTTACTGTAAAGCAAACAAAATCCCTATTCAACCATTTCGAAACAGGTTCAGAAATTTCGCAATTTAATTGCAATATTTGAAATTTCTGAAAGCATCCTTTCTACTCTTTACAATGATAATGATATTAAAGAAAGAAAATGGTCATCCCCGGGAAATATAAAATAGGAAATGAAAAAGTGCCACTTGTTGTAACGTGTAAATATCTAGGTGTAACTTTTAATAAGACATTAAACTGCGGCGAAGACGTAAACTTAGTAGCGCGGAAGGGATGGAGGTTGTTATACTTCATAAACAGGATATTGAAGAAAAAGTACAAGGCAGGCCAACACTTCTCTAGTTAGACCTATGATAGAATACGGGGCAGCAAGTTACATCATTGCCCGGGATAAAATTCAGAAACGGGCTGGGGTTTTGTGTGGGGGCGAAACTAAATGGGAACCACTCGGTGATAGGAGGAAAAAGGCTAGACTTGGGGAACTCTACAAAGCTTACACGGACGAAACGGTCTGGAGCGGTTGTGAAGGCCCTTTACCTAAATTTTTCTCGATCATAATTACAAAATAAAGGAAAGGGACCAAAGAACGGATGTGGGCAAATATTCCTTCGTAAACAGGGCAATAAGGGACTAGAATGCTTTGCCTGCAAGGCTACTTACTAGTGGATTACAAATGTTTTAAAAAAGAAGTTAGAAACACTGAAAAGTTAGGTGCCAATTTTGTATAAAAAAAGGGACCTGAAATATTTTAAAATTGTATTTTTAATTTTTTTCTGTAATTTATTTTTGTTCTTTTAATTTATCAACAATTTATGTTTCTACTTTATTTTTTCAATACTGCCACCGGGCAAATGCCCACCTGTTAGTAATAATAAATACATATTTATTTTCATGAATTGGGTCGCGAAATCAAAGTCAGCGTGACAAACAGACATTATTATTTATGAAATAGATTTTTTGATGACTTAACGCATGAAATTTAAATATATAATTTAAACAAAAGTAAAAGTAGACAGAAGAAACCAGTTGTCTAAAAAAGGCAATTCTCATTCGTTCAGAGACTTGGTGTTGCTGTGGAGATTGGCCGAAACACGCTTTAACGTGAACATTTGTTACGGCAACTTGATAGTGTAAAAGCTGTTCAGAATCATTGACGACAGAAAATACATTCTGCTCAGTTCAGGATATGTAGTTCGTCAAAAATCTCATCCGTAAGAGAGGGTGGGGTAATTACAACATCCTTGTACATAACTTTAGTCAAAGTATAAAATATATTTTAATAATCATAGTGGCGTTATTGTAAGCTTCTCTAATAGAATGGTTCCTCTCCATATTCTCGTTTGTCCCACTGTACTACTTATATTGTATATATAGGCCTATGTATGGAGTCAACAGTGAAACAACTTAGTTTCAATTATTTATACAGGTAATTTGTATTGATTTTTGTGATTCTTATTGGGATTGTTTGTACAAGATTAGTTCATACATATCATTTTCTTATATAAAAAGTACACTACACGTGACTCAATAAAGTTATTGTATATAACAATTTGAAGATAATTGTACCAAAATATAACAACAAGTATATTTATATAGACAACATTTTATTGAATATATACATTTGTACAATAATCAGTGTTGTTGAGACGTACTGTTCTTTATTTACAGTGGAATATTCTTATGTGAAAAAATATGAGCCATCCAGTTCACAGCAATTGTCTTTTCACGTTTCATATTTAAATCAAATACGAAAAAGACAGATTAAAATAGTTTCCACTAATATTCTTCCATTTAATTCTGGCTAAATGAAAGATAAAGTGTCAACAAATTTGCAGAAATTTATTTTTATCCACCAAAGATGCATGATATAAAAATTTTTTACTAACGGCTTTAGAAAAAAATCTCTTTCATTTAACAAACAGACATTAGTTAATTTGTTACAATTGCTAGATCTAGAAGTTGTTTGACATACTGATAATCTTGTTGTAGACCAGTTCTTTGCCGTGAATGGCCCACATGTAGTCGAGGTGGTTGAAAGCATCCAATGAAACTAAAAGTTTTGCTACTGCATTTCCCAAGGCTTCATGAAGTCGGCTGACGTCCTGGAAACAAATTTTAATGAAATTAGTTGTAACAAAAGTGTGGAGAAAAATTTTTTAACGCTTAAGTTAATCAGTTTTCCAAAGTAAATGTAAGTCATTATATCAGAAAACATTTATTCATTTGTTAGCTCCTCAAGGGCTCCAGTTCAGACAAGGCAAAAAGTGGCTTGTAATTCAGACACCCTTCAATTCAGAATTAAAAAATTTATCCTTCATAGCTGAGATCCAATTGAAAGCATTTTTTCTGTTCTTGAATAAGTAACTAATAAAAATTAATGTATTCTGACTCACTGGATGGTTATCATTAATACCAGATATAATATAATAAATGTTAAATTTCAGTTGAGGTTTGCAAGGATTATCTGCATTTTCGTACATCGTTACTTACGTGATTCTGCTTTAGGTCCATGTTGAAGTATTTTTAATTCTTTGTAAATCACACATAATGGCGTAAACATTTCTTTTGAAACGATATAAACATTAATAATAAAAATTGATAAATATCGGCACATATAATTATTTGTAAATGGAACTCAATATGAATTTCTTTAAAATTTGCCATGCTGTATCGTACAATTAAGTAAAGATTTACGTTACTTCTGGACCGCAGAGAGGAATAGAATAAATTAATTTTACCACACAATCTCATGAGAAGCAAAATTTCAAGGAGGTAGAAAGTCATACATTTGACATTTTGTTACATAAGTCTATTTAATTACAACTTAATTTATAAGGATCATTGATAAGTAGATAACATAATATATTTTTTCCTTTATCAAACCATGAATTTAAATTATAAATTCAAAATAAAGAATATTATTGTAATTTTTGTTGTTGAGTAGTAATTAGTCCTAACATTGGTTTGATGCAACCCTCTATGTAAACCTATCTTATGGAAGCCTTTTCATTTCATCATTATTAGCACATCCCACATCATTCTTCATCTGCTTAGCGTATTCCATCCCTCTTCTGTTCTTACCCCACACACTTCCCTATTATATTAATTTTACAAGACGCTCGTGTCTTAAAACGTGGCCAATTAATGTATCCCTTCTCTTGGTCTACGACCTCCATATTTTTCTCGCTCCCTATTCTGCTTAGACCTTCCTGGTTAGTTATTCTACCCACCCATAAAATTTTCAACGTTCTTCTACAACACCACATTTAAAATACTTCTGTTTTTCTCCTTTGTGCAACTCCTATCGTCTATCGTTTGTACCCTTATAAAGCCACACTCCATACGAATATTTTTAGCTAGGGTTTACTAATATTCACACTTATATTACTCGTAAGTAAATTCCTCTTTTTCACGAAAGCCTTCCTTGCCCGTGCTATTCTACTCTTATGTCTACTATACTTCTACCATCCCTAGTTATTACGCTTCCCTAGTTGCGGAATTCTTTAACTTCCTTCAAAATATCTTTTCCCAATCTATCACCCTTTGTCATTCTACTGTTTGCCATAGTACACTCCATTACCTTGGTTTTTCCTCTCTTAATCCTCATATTAAACTCGATCTCCAGGACCACGTTCATGGCAATATTATGGTTCTCAAGTCTTCGTATGACTCCCTTAATACTTCAAAATCATCGGCAAAGCGTATGGTTTTATTTCTTCTCCTTGCAGTATGATTCCTTTTCCGTATGCCGTTTTAACTTTAACCTGTTCTATATATAAGGTTAAGAACATTGGAGACAGACTGCTTTTTATGTCGTATTCCTTTCTTGATTTCTGCTTTCTTTTCTTGATCGTCAATTATAATTACTGCTGACTGCCTATGTAGAGGTTTGGTATAAGCCTCATTTCTCGATATTTTATTCCTGTGTTCTTCAAAATCTTTACTAGTGTGTTCTATTTCGCATTATCAAACGCTGTTTATAAGTCTACAAAGGCCATGAACACAGACCTTTTTTTATCATCCTTTCTTCTAAAATTAGACGAAAGGTAATATTGCTTATCTATCTTGTCCCTACATTCTTCCTAAACCCAAAGTGATCCCCTAACTTGCGTTCTATTTTGTCGTTCTATCCTCCTATATACTGTTTTCGTTAATATTTTTCATGCATGAGGTACTTAACTAATTGTCCTGTGCTGTTCGCATTTATAAGAACCATATTTCTTCGGTATGAGTATAATTATCTGTTTACTAAAATCTTCTGGTATTATTCCTCTTTCGCAGATTTTGCAAACTATCCTGAACAGCCATGTTCAACCGATAATATTTTCAACTCCAGTGGGATGTTATACAATATATGACTTAGTAAGTAAATTAATAGTACAACAGTGCATACGTCCGAACTAAATTAATATAAACTTTTATTTAATAGATGTTAAAAATTTGTAACATCCTCTGGTGTGAACTGGAATCAAGAACTTAAAAAAGGTGAAAAATTATACGACGTACATTGCCATTGACGTATAGTACTATAAATAAATAAAAATATTATTTTTACTTTAAAATATATCCATAATTAAAGTTTACCTATAGTTATTGCTAACTATTCACTCAGAACACAAGGATTATATGTGTTTCATTTTTCGTAATACTCATTTAAAAGCAATAGAGGTTCAGAACAAATTTGATAATCTCACTTGTAATGTAGGTATTGCCTCTTAATTCTTTAATGTCAACATAAAGTATGTTAAAAATTAATATTCCAGAATATTTCAAACCTTTTTGAAACTTTTTGACCCATTCAACTATTAACCAAATTTGTTTGTATTTCTTTTAATAATGAATAAAAATCAAACTTTTTATTAATAATTTTTTATCTAAAATACCTTCAATGAGTGAATTAATTAACCAGAGATATTAAATATATGTAATTTCCTGAAAAGATCTCCTGCATGAAGTCATATTGCCCTACCGGAACAGGAACGGATATTTTAAGAGATTTTGGGTAGGCCTATGGCAAATTGTCAAAATATTCTTCAAACAAAAATGATTTTGATTTTAAAAAATTGAAGAAAAAGTACTTAATGGACAGTTTGAAAATTATGACTGACGAAATTTGATAATTTTAGATGGAAAGCACTCTCGGCTAAGTTCTACGAGAAATATTTGTAGATGTCATATTGACTTGGTTGGAGATGTTATGGGCTCCAAAATAATAGAAATAAATTATAGATTCTCGTAAGAGCAAACGTCTTGTTTTTATTCTATCAATTAAAATGCAAATAGCAACTTTAGAGACTATTATAAAACTGTTAGATAGTCAATAGAAAATTACTTACAGTTGGGTGTGCAAGCCAGTCGTTGTTGCTGTAGATGAGAACCACTGGAGCGACGACTTTGCCTAAGTCGTAGTCCGGCGGACTGAATGAACCATAATGCTGCAAGTTTCCAATGAGACCGTAATCCCATTGACGAAAATGACCTGCAACACATCGCAATATAATAAAGTTTTAATATTAATAACACTCACATTTTCATTTCTTTTGTAATTAGGTTACATGTCCTCCATTAAGAGTGGTCAGAAAATCGAGTGTTTTATTTCTCATCTGGGGAGGGAGTTGGTCCACCTTTGAAATAAATATATCTGCTGATAGGCCTCGATAAGACTAAGATAATAAGTACTTACTAGTTTTTTCAAGTTGAGTACAGACTTTGCTAGAGGTGGAAAACCACCGAAAAAGCACATTCAAGTACTTAGCTGTCTGCCAACAATAGGTTAATTATGACGCGTAACGTTTAGAATTTTAATGAATATATAGTATTAATGATCAATAATATAGGCAACCCACTTTTACTTTAGGAGATTTCAATGCGTATATGGAACACGAAACCTTTTATAATAAAATATTTTCACTTCTTTTAGACGTTAGCATGAGAAGATTGGGATGATTTAAAAAATTTAAATATCCATCCGAAATAATAGCCGCAGAAATTATTTTTGGTTCAGCTTCTTTCGATAATAACTGGCTTTTCAATTTCACGATCTCTACTAGAAGGAGGACGTAACAAACACTCAGAATAAAACAATATATTTAAAACAGTTAATTTAGTTCATAAATGACAATTTATACAAGTGAGTTTTTTTCAATTTTCGTTTTATAGTCGCATCAACTGCAATGGCAATAAGTGAGGTTGAGGTTCGTGAATATTACTGATGTATAAAACTAATCACGAAGACAATATCAGGATAAATTAAACGACCCTTTCGGTTGTAACTCGTAAATGCTCAACCATCAATCGGAACATATCATTAGTGTTATATAAATACTTAATGAACTTAATACTTCGCAAGGAATACCGTTTTGAAAATCTTAATAGCAAGTATACAGCTCATTTTTCGAATAAATATCGACTTTATGAATCGGGGAATTATATAAATTATCGTGAAAGATTCAGACACAATTTAATAGTCTGTATTATAATAGTTTCGAAAACGGATATAGTTTTGTTTCCTCTATTCAACAGATAAGGCCTACTGACTGTGAATTTAGAAGGTATTGAAAGAAATAAACAATGCTTAAACGTCTTAATTTTATACGGTCGAATGACTATTATGTAGTGCACTAAGAAAACAATACGATACATTATGTTTCATACCAGACTGAATCTCCTGGATGTAGTGCAGCATTTGCTTCGTGGAGGCTCCTGCTGGCGTGTGGCTCGTAATGACAGGCAAAGCAGTCTGTAAATAGAGCACAATCATCAATATAAAATATCTATAAAAATGTCTGCCTAGCAACAACTGCGTCTAAATAAAATAATAAATCTTAAGGAGATATATACCCATACTATACGTATATATTATATCATAGGAAGGGAATTGAAAAGGGGGATGTGGAAAGTAGCCAAGGATTGACTAGGATCGCCGGGCTATATTTTAAGTATCCTCCCCGGTGTTACACCTAAAACAGATGCAGGGAAAACCCTAGAATCCTTGCATCAGGTAGGTCGGGCTATACGTACTATTCTTACGCTCTTCCGAATGACGAGGGATGAGTTAGCTGTGGGGTTACAGCATTCCCTTCTCCGTGACTTCGCAGATATAGGAGGTAGCTGACCGACTGATCCAATGGGATCAGAGGATACTCTTACTCTGAATATGTGAATTCTATCTGGGTATTCTATGGGCATATTCGAGGTTACAGTTACTGTAGATGCGAATTCTGACGAAATGTTGTTCTGACGAGATCGTCCGAACTAACAAAACCCTGTTTTCCAATAGGAGCGACGGGCATGTCAGAACACGCACGATGCGTCAGAACCATTCCAGCGTTCAAACGAGTTTGATTATTTGGTGCGTTCTGACCAATCATGAAATCCTAACATCGTTCTTTTCAAGAATAATGCTATACAATGTAAATTAAAATTGCAAGTGCCATTTGTTTGTTTTAGTCTCTTATTTAACTTTTTATTATTGTACTTTAAAAGATTTCGTTTTTCTGTATTAAACTTTTTCTTACCTTATATTTAATGACTGTCTTTCTTTTACCGAAATAAATTCACGAAAATTAGTGTACTTTGTGTTTATTTCTTGCAACTCCCTCAGTTATCATTAAAAGGTTGTCTGTCTCATTCTGAAGTACTACTTTTGCGGGTTGTCCTACAAATCTTGAAATAACATTTGGAACTCTTCCCTATCGTATTACAATGAGTGAATGTGGCAATCGCCATTTTATTTCGTCACTGTGTGAAGAATTCCCCATATTGGAGAAACTCAGTACAAGAAATTAGGGTGGGAAACCGCGGGTCAAGTTGGATTTTAATTGGAGGCTGAGGGTCAGGTCATTCGCCGTGAATCTCATGGTGGGATGAATGAACGAGATAACCTGCGAGGATGGATGGGAGAAATTTGGGCAGTCGGGCATGGACATTTGGAGAAGGAAGATGGATATAAGAGTCGGACATTGACATACAAGTTGGACAGTCGTGGAATAGAAGTTGATCAGCCGGGAATGAAAGTTGGAAGTAGAGAGGGGGAGATGAGAGATAGAGTTTGGAGTTTGGCAATGAACATCAGAAATTAAGAAGAAGTGACTTGAGAGTGAGAGAAGTTTCATTCTAATCTGGGGGGAAACTGGAAAGAAGATAGACGGCAGCGAGCATAATCCTGGCCCCAGAAATCCTACAAAGAAGACCAGGTACCGGCGGTAGAATTCATCACTGGAAGGAGTCGCCTGAAGAACGCGGAAGCAACCTGAATTACGAAAAGGGAGGAGGAAGCCAACATGTCACCGTGCCACTGTCTGACATTTGTCATGACTGTCGTTCTGCTGCAAAAATCTCCACAAAATGACCCTTATGAGATTGATTATAAGCTGAATTAGTCTTGGTAAAATTTTTAATTGGACCCTATGTTTTGTAATTGTTGTTTTATTTTGTTTTATGTTAATAAATTTCAATTGTTTTTCTTTTATCTAATCTAATCAAATAGTTTATTTTGATTTAAATAAAAATACAATCCCCAAAGTCTCATTATAGTATCTTGTAGAAAATAAGTTGTTAGCATGTTCTGTTTAACCACCAACTATCAACAATAATTTAATCAACGAAAATTCACGAAAATGAAACTCATCAAGTTCATTCATCTTTTCTGGGAGACTGAAACGTACTGATTACCAGAAAACGCGCACCATTCCAGCGTTCAAACGAGTTTGATTCTTTCGCGCGTTCTGACGTCGGATTTCGAGTGGCTTGGTTTCTTCACCATGGATATTGATAAATTTACGTCTTGTGTTCGAGAATAGGTGTTTGTGGGATATGAAAGACAAAAACTATCACAACAGAGATATTTATGGGGAAATGTGGAACAAAATTGCTCAAGATATCAATTGTAAGTATAATTGTCATTAGTATTTTTATTATTATTATTTTGATGTAGAATTTACATTATTTACGTATAATCATTAGTATAGCAATTGAAATCAATGTTTAAAATTATATTCATCAATAAATTTACTTGTAGAGTAATATATTATTACAGTAAAGTTGTAGTCTATTGAAACGAAATCCCACCTATTGGACTAACAATATAATTTTTCAAGGTTTCTCTAGCCTAATTTGTGCTTTTTCCGTAATGATTATATCTCCATGATACTGCCAAAATGTGGGTTAAAATTCCATTCCAGGAATATCAAGGTATGTTAAACCTTCCTCATCGATGATTAAATTGTGCAAAAAATATAAACATTTAACTACGATGTTTACTTTATCCGAGCCGACTTGTAGTTCAGTTTTTAAACACCTCCACTTTGTTACCAGAATACCAAAGACACATTCCATTCAAATGTTGTTGGTCTCATTCTGAAATACTCGAAAAACTTGCGGGTTGTGCAACAAATCTTGAAATAACATTTGGAAATCTCCCTTATCGTATCTTGTAGAAAATATGTCGTTAATATGCTGTGTTTTACCACCACCTATCAATAATTACTTAATCAATGGACTTTCAAGAAAATAAAACTCATCAAATTCATTCATCATTGCTGGGTGACCGAAACGTACTGATTACCAGAAAACGCACACAGTGTAACCACCTTGTTCTGACGAGGCTTTCGGACGTACTCGTCAGAATTCGCATCCATAGTAGCCGTAGCCTAAACCGCCTAATAATTCCGTAAAGCAGAGGTTTAATTAGTTTTTAGTTATAAGAATATTGCTTCATTTTCACTATTTTCTGCCAGATCTCAAATTATTTTGAACAAAATTGTATTCATAAATCCCTCATTTATTTTTATTGGTGATCTAAAAGATGCCTTCGAAAACGGTCATGTTATAATCTACGCCATAAAATTTTATATTGTTTGCTTAGAAACAGTTTCTCAATTCAATTGCATGTATTTCTCATGCTTCGGTAACTGCAGAAGATTCTATAATAAATGTTGATTCTGTTTTAATCTTCAAAAACTTTTTTAGTCTAACCTCCCCCCCCCCATAATCAAATAATATTAAATAAGTTTAAGTAAATGTACTTAAAAGTTCTGCTTAGCAATTAAAATGATTATTTAATTATATTAACTATTGCAACAGTGGTTTCGAATAACCACAAAATCGTAATTATTTTTAAGTTTATTCTTTACAGATTCAGAAAACTGTGAAAACTGGATTACTACTTACCTCGTTAAGCTCTTGTGAGTCGAAGCCACAGACTAGGAAAATAGCATTTGAACAAACCGCCTGAGTGAACGCCCCATCCACACAGAAAGTATCACCAATGGTCTGCATCAGAGATGGAGCAGGGTTGAACTCTCCAATACCCAACAGGCTGATCAATTCCTAAGAAAATAATGTAGTTTCATGTTAGCAACAACTCATTTGCATCTATTATATTGTAAATGTCATATATTATTATTTATGTGAGGAAACCATGAACTACATATAATATTTACTCTTTGATAAAATAAGTCTACTTCAGACACCAGACATTTAATGAATCAGTTTTCATAATATATCTGCATAACTTTTAAAGGCAATTAATTCATCAAATAGTAATTCAGTGAAACAACGATACGTTATTCTTACACTGAATGTGGCACAGCTACATGTAATTAACAATGTGTTCAATTTTATTGGATTCTCCGTTTTCTTGTACAAATTCCAACCGTATCATTTGTTTGATCCAATCGTTTGTGGGTTAGTTTTATCTTTTACAGTTTTGATGTTACAACCGTGATTTCTTCAGTTCATTTTCCAGTAAAGCACCTGACAACCGTCTACGAGTCGGATTTTTAGGTAAAATATTATCATATATAGAGTGAACGAAATTCACGCAATGTCTTGCGGTCCTCTCTGGTTGGCAACTGATCCGGTTTCAGAAAAAACAGTCGATTAATCTTGGCTATCTTCAAATTTGTTGGGAATTGTTACATCCTGACATTTCACAGGAGATCGGTATTCAACAAATGCATATGAACGACTGACAAAATCATTTTCCTTAATGAACAGTCGTTAGTTATGGGGAGAAAAGCAATATTACAAAGCTGTAAATTCCGCAATACTAAAGACGTAATTGTGACCAGAACATATTTAAATGTCGCTTACATTGCTGTCGGTAACACCAGCGGTAGTCCGAATAAATAATTTTAAAAATACTATTACTTACAGACAATTTTATTTCTATCGCTCTGTAAAATGCACATTATTCTCTAGTAAAATTATCCATCCAGACATAATTTATAGTTAACTGTATCTACTATAGTCATCAAACGCGGAATTCTCCCTTCTGCGGACTGTTTGCAAAGAATGATGATTTCCAAATCGGACTTCTGTATGATCCAGAATTTATTGTTTAATTAATACAAAAGAGGTTGAATATATTTGTATATAAACATTATCTGATTTTCTGTTGTCTTGTATGTGTTTTATTATCACGCTTTTATTAGATATCGAAAGGAATTAATTTGGCATTAACAAGGGCGCTGCGGGAGTTTTCTCGCTGGCGCTTCAACCCAGAGAGACTTCGGGGCTCACCTGATCATGTCAGGAATGCCTCGTACTCTCTCTGGGTATTTTTTTTATCAACGTTCTCATATGCCGAGACACTTTCACCTATTTTAGAAGGAATATGTACTGGGGTCTAAGACCTTGGGCATATGGCAAGAGCTGTCCGCTGATCCCATTGGATCAGTCGGCCAACTGCCTCCTGAAACTGGTGGAGACACGGAGAAGGGAATGCTGCGTCCCCACAGCAGACTCGTCTCCCGTCATTCGGAAGGGCGTGAGAATAGTACCCAATGCCCGACCTACCTGATGCAGGTTTTCTAGGGTTTTCCCTGCATCTCTTTAGGTGAAACACCGGGTAGGATCCTTAAACCACAGCCCGGGGGCCCTAGTTAACCCTTGGCTACCTTGCTCTACCTTCCACATCCCCCCTTTTCAATTCCCTTCCTATGCTATTAAAGGGGAGTTGCCTGTTTCAGGATCACCCTCATGTAGCCTGTTAACCAAAAAAAAAATTTGGCATTAATCACTTGGTTATTTTCATTATTTCATATTTAAATTCCTGATCCCACCGCATGCAAACTACAACAGCGAACCCCCTGTATTTTACACTAAAGTAGACCAGCTGAACCTCCCCTCTCCAATGATACGTCAAGAGGTGACTGAACAACAGCTTAACCTTCTGTAACGGTCAAACACATCTGCTCGGACTTTGGCGGTGCGGAATCAAAAGAAAGTAGACAGTATTTGAGCCAGAGGTAATAAAACCCAGTTAACACGGCGTGCCTGGGGTGTTTCCCAACTATAGTAAAATTTGGCAACATCGGGTGGTGTTTTGCCCCAAAAATCGTGGGGAAGAGGGGCAAACTGTTACTCCCAGAGACGAGAAACCATAAATGTGATTGTTTAATATCTATCCCCGCCACCTTCGGGATATGAACTAAAGAAGTGGGGAAGATGTATTAAAAAGGCTTGCAGAGAGATTTTTGAGAGAGATTTAGAGACAGATGATGGTAATTTAGCAGTGAGCAGATGAGATTAGAGGCAGATTGAGGATACGAGCTGATGAACGACATTATGGGGCAGGTAGCCCGACGAGACGAGGAGAGACTGGAAAATACACTGAACCAGGAAGAATAGAGGCGGCAGCTCTGATTTGGTTGGAGCGCGACCCAAAATGCTGGAAATTGCAGGAGGAAGACGGTGGAATGCTCATTATGACGACACAGGAATAACCCCTGTAACTTTTTGCTTATTTCCTATACTGCCAGGTCCGAGTAGATTTTGTGTGAAATATTTCGATCTATGAGAAGGTTCATAACATACGACCCTGAGTTTGGAGATCGAGTATTGTTAGTTTAAAGGAAAATATTTGTATCGTTTCTTTGTAAATATATATGCAGTGTTAATTAAGAAAGAATTGCCGACTTTAAGCTTGAAAATATTGCCACATCTGAAGACCTGCAGTAATGGCAGAGCGGTAGCGAGCCGGACTGCAGATTCGTGGACTCGGGTTCGAGTCCCAGTCGACGCAAACCATTTTTTATTTGATTAATTTATTTACATTGTTTGCCTTTAGTTTCTAGCATTTTCTGTTTCTAGAATGTTCTGTTTCTCGAATATTCCATGTATGTATAAATAGGAACTGGATTTCAAATCGGAGTCAGTCTGAGGCAGTACGAGCTTTGTACAGCACTTCGCCGTTGATTAAACGCCTATAACCTCTACGTGTGTGTGTTATTGAATCTCACGATCCCTACGAAACGTGAC